>OX451740.1:732201580-732434719 GCA_948472305.1 Vicia faba | reverse complement strand
TCAGTCATCTTCTCCGGTGAGCCAGTCACCAGAGTTTGGCAAATAATTTCGTTAGATCACAAAACCACCAACATTCTAACCGTCTCATTGAGGCGAACAAGGACTCTATGCTCCATTTCCATTTATTGGAACTGAGCATGGAGAGTTTTGAGGAAAAACACAGTGAAAACCAAAACACAAAAAGTAAAATTAAATGTTGAAATCAAACCATCAATGCAAGATGAGTTAGGGGAAAGGATCAGGAAGTAACAACCTATATTAGGGTAACTTGTTTCAGTTTAAAAGATGCTTAGAACTACCTTGTCTTAGTGATGATTAGAGATGGTGAACTGAATACTTGGTTAACACACTTCAGAATGTTTTAGAGCTTGGTTTTTTGTTGCATTAGCTTCATAAGATGCAAATGGAATCAGAAGAAATGAAGTTCAAATAGCTTAGATTCTAAAAATGAACTTGAAAATTTTAGAGATAAGTGGAGGATCAGGCAGAGTTTTTCAGGGGCTTTCCAAGCTTGGTATTGAAGGAAAATGAGACCTATACTTATATTTTAAGTAATTCATCTTCATGCATGTGGGAATTAGTGGCAATGCGTGTGATTCCATGTGTAAAACTTGTGATGAAAACCCTATGCAAATTGGTTGCAAAGTCACTTAAAAAAACAACCTTCCCTTTGCCGATTCAGCTTGTTTTGCATCACTACTAGTCCACTTAACATCATTATGTGAAAACCACATGTAATAGGGGTCCTAATTTGGATAAATTGTGAAGTTGTATTCAGGTCATGGTGAAGTTTCAGCATCCATGTCACTAGGTTTAAAGTTGGTCCAAACAAAAATGGCATGTGTGTTTAGAGATCTTTCTTTTGCCAAATGATCTTATCATGTAAATAAACATAATGCAAAAAGAATAACTTCCATTAAGTGATATGAAAATAAGAAGCTTTGATAATTGGGGTTAAAACCATTGAAAACCAGGCCAGACATTAAGTCAAACATGTTTTTGAACTCATTTTGTGCAGAAATGACATTCAAGATTGAGGTCCTTGAGGCATAATTTATGTTTGACCTCTAAATGGAAGTTGTATGGGACATCTCAAAAGGGATATTTGGAAAAAAATAACCGCTCCAAAACAAGTTGAAAATTGAATGGATTTATGATCTTTGGAACATATGCATGCCATACTTGACTTTTAAGTCAATTTTTTTCACTAAGTCCGCAAAACGACCTATAATTAATCTGACATTTTGAGAATCTTAGGAGCACAATTGGCCTTTGACTTATGAATATAAGTTGTTGGGCACATCAAAATGGACCATTTTCCCAAATAACCACTAAACAATATTGAGGTATGAAGAAGTTATGATTATTTTGACCAAGGCATGATAAACTTGATTTTTAGGTCAAAACACTCTGAACCAACATGAAACTTTTGACCTTTTCCTTGTAATCCAAAGAATATTGATGAACATATGGACTTCAATGCATGAAACTTGATTGTTATTAGATATATCTTGACAATATCTTGAGAAAACTTGATGAAAAAGGCATGAAAATAAACAAATGAACCTACTTGAAGTGACTTGATGAGCAAGCAACCAAACTTGATCTTTCTTTGATTAAATGGTGTAAAATGGAGCTTGAAGGGAGGAGTGGCCTAAGATTATAGGTCATGCCTTGATGAATAAACCCTTGAGCATCAATGTTTGACTCTCTTTGACCTTGAGAGGAGTAAAACCCTTATTCTGGAGTAGCCACACTTGATCTTCTTGATTCAAAACCCTACCTTGCAAGATAAGACAAAAAGGGAACAAGAGCCAATTTTTGATTTTTGTTAGGGTTAGTAATTTTTTGAAGTGAAAAATCGAGGAGACCAAGCTATTGAGAAACTTGACTCACAATGACCTTTAGAAAGTCATCACCGAACTTTATTGTTTCCAATGAAAAAGGAAAAGAGTCAAAACCCTATTGTTTAACATGCATTGCAAGAATTAAAGACTAGAAGGCAAAGCATAAAGAAGAGATCTAGGTACTGATAAGTGCAAATTGTAGCTATTTTTGTATATACTTTTTGTTGCACTTATCGACTTTTTGTTGTTAATATTGGTTGATAAAACCCGACTTTTGTCGTAAATAGCGTTTAATTTATGTTTATTTGTGTTTTTGTGTACATAGTGTATCGTGTGATGTTTTTCCAGTTATTTTTGTAGGTATTCATTGCACTTTGTAGCATCGAGGATAAGGTGTCAAAGGCACAACTCTGGATGCACGTTTTCAGAATAAAAGACCATATTTTGGGTAAGTGTCTGTCCAGGAGAGCTCGTTTAACATGCAGAAGGCTGCTAAGACGCAAATGCGCTCAGTGCATTTATAGTGCGCTGCTTGCAATTTGACATTTTGGAAGAAGCATTTTTTTTAAGCCCGCTTAGCGTGGATATCGCGCTTAGCACGGTTTAGGGCGATTTTGGTGTGTAAAATAAAGAAGTCGTGCTTAGCGCGCCATACCCACTTAGAGCGGTCTGCTGAGATTTGTTTTATAACTTCAGATTTAATTCATTTTTAGGTTATGGTTTTGGGGAAGTTTTTTATCCCAACTCCATAAACCTCCAATTTTGTTAGGATTAGCTTAGATAACAACTATGGAGCTTGCATACGAATGATCCAAGGTGGATTGCTCTTCATTGGCACTGATAAACCAATAGATTTACATTTCATTTCTCTTTTTCTTTGTGTACTCTCTATTGGTTGGGTTTGTATATGTATTTTCTTTGAAGTCATGTATATTTGTCTCCCTTGGCATTATATAAAAACTTGCTTTACAAATCTTTGTCGATTTTTATCTTTGATTTTTGCTCTGTGCTAGGGATTTGAGTTACTATAGACATACATTGCTTGAATTCTTATCAAGGATGATTATCTAATAGTGTCTAAACTCTAGATTATATTTAGAGTTTTTATTCACTTAGGGTGTCTGTGATTAATGCCTCTGTTGTTTGTGGTCGCTCTGAGAGATCGTCGACGCAAGTGAACACAATTGACTTCTGTGTTGTTAAGGTTGGTTGAGAGATCGCCGCTGAGGTGATACAATGGAGTGTTGTGTTTTGACACATGATGACATTGATGAATATTGTAGGTTTAGTTATAACAGGTTGATAGGTTTAAGTCTGTGAAAGTATTATATATGCATGCTTGATAAATTATTCATTTTTCCCTTTTTATACATTTATTTTTCTAATGATACTTTTCCTTTCAACCCGTTTATCCCTAAACTCCTTAACAAGAGATTTGTTCGAAAGACATTTCAATTCACCAATCTCTGTGGACACAATATGATATAACCTAAATATCATCCGGTAAAAATAATACTTTACTTTTTTTCTTGCCGCTTTACCATATACAGCAAAAATGCGTCGTTGCCGGGGATTGGTGTTTATTGTTTTGCATTGCGATAGTTTTCTTTGTTTTTGAGTTTTGTAATTAATGTATATGTTGTATAGAATGTGTACATAACTTGTCTATTTTTACTTGTACATGTTTGTGTTTACTTTCTCCATACTTGCGCATATACGTTTTTTTCTTTGTTTTCACGTATTATTGTGATTGTCCGTTTTCGTGAACATTTGTTGTATGGATGTTAGGACACTTATTTAAGTTTGCACGGTGTGACAATACCATGGCATGACGAGAGGAGGTTACTAACTCGCACAATAAAGGCGTCGGGATTATGACATAAAACAAGCTTGTTATGTTTGTATTCATTTATTTATGTGTTGACTTGTGTTTTAACAAGTTGAAATTGGACTTGTTTTAAATTCTCAAATTTTCACTTTTCAACTTGTTTAATTCACTTTAACCCGTTAGTTTTGTTATGTCAATTTATGTTTTTCTGCAAGCTTGTCGTGTTTAGCTTGAGGAAGATTGTATGTTGTAAATATTGTGTGTAGTTTAAATTGTGTAGGTGATTGTGGATGGTGTTGCCGCACTACTGTTTCTGTCCTATTTTTTGCAACTGGTGTAGCGCGCTTAGTGCACTCTGTGCCGCTTAGGGTGTCCTGTTGTGCAGAGCCAGTGAATTCTTTTTAATTTTTCGATTGGCTCTCCTCCCCCCCCCCCCTTCACCTGGGGCTTTATAGTATAGTAATTAATAGTAATATTTTTAATTCTTTCTTTTGTTGTTTGGACTCAAATTTTGGTTAGATAGATTGAGTTCATTTTTGGTTATTTTCCGATTTTGAGTGTGTCAGTTTGCAGATGTATGGTAATGATAGTTTTTGAAGTTGGTACTCGCCAGGTACTCATTTATCACTTTCTATAACATAACATGTTTAGGAAAAATTTCATTTGTACAATTACCATGTCATTCATTCTTTTTGCATTACTTGCTCATGACTTGAATCACTTTAGTTCCCCTTTTACCCATAAATATGAGGAAGCTTTCCATTGTTCATATATGCTGGAGGCCACAATTTTTGTTTTAACTAGATTTTATTATGTTTAATCTTTTGTTTGTGTTGATTGTATGAAAGCTTGAACATGATCAAGGCATTTTTGTTTGATTTTGAGCACAACTACCTTGGCCAAATATTTAATTCACCTTTTGAGTGTGTGATCATTAGTATCCCCTTTTGACCCTTTTTGTCGATATCCATGTTGTTATTGCTAAATGCTTGTCTATTAGTGTTTGGTTCATCTTTTGATATGGATATTGATTCTTTGTTTTCTTGAACCTTTAACTATGAGTTGTAGTTTGAATTTTTTACCTTTCCTTATAAAGTAGTGAGTATTCACATTATGATATGGTTGAATTCAAGTTGGGGAGAGAAATTCTTATGTACTTGTGTGTACTACTATGAGGTTGAGAAAGAAAGAGAAAAAGAAAAAAAAAGTGAAAAAAAAATTGAAAAAGTTTTGAGAAACAAAAACAAGAAGAGTATGGAATAATATTGTGTTAATAAGTGATGTGTGTTGGTTTGAGAAATTTGGAATGAAGAAGAAGTTTGTTTGAAATTATTTTGCTTGAGTCTTTGTGAGTTGATCACTCCCTTAGGTTAATGCAAGTTTTTGTTTCGATTAGCTTTAGAACTGATCCCTTGTTTATTAACTAAGCCACATTACAACCTTAAAAAGCTCTTGTGATTCTTGCCTTTGTATCTTCAATATGAGTTTTTGGATGAATGCCTAATTTAGTCTATTGTTTGCAAGATTGTGGATAAGTGTTTTTTGTCCCTCACCTTTGTATGTTCTTAATCTACTGATGAATTTTTACTAGGTGTGATTCATGATTGAGCTTATTTTGTTTTAGAATGTTTAGTATGATTTTTTTACTTAGGATTCGTTTCGTTTTGTTGTTGTAGGATTGTGGTAAGTATTTACCTTGTGTTTGCGTTTTTGTTTGAAGCATACATTTGTTTTCCATTTTAAAACTTGTTGATTCATGATATTTTGGTTGATTACTTTTAGTTCTTTGAGTTGTTTGGCCTTGTTTGAGGATAACAAGTTCAAGTTGGGGAGAGTTTGATAAGTGAAAATTGTAGCTATTTTTGTATACACTTTTTTGTTGCACTTATAGACTTTTTGTTGTACATATCGGTTGAATAAACCCGACTTTTGTGTAAATACGTTTAGTTTATGTTTATTTGTGCTTTTGTGTACATAATGTACCATTTGATGTTTTTCTATTCATTTTGTAGGTATTTATTTCATTTTGGAGCATCGAGGAATAAGGTGTCGAAGGCATGACTCCCGTTGCACGTTTTCGAAATAAAAGACCAGTTTTGAGAAGTTCTGTTCAAGAGAGCCCGCTTAGCATGCAGAAGGCCGTTAAGCGTGAGTGTGCTCATCACATTTTGTAGCGTGCTACTTGCGTTTTGACATTTTGGCAAAAGCATGTTTTGAAGCCCGCTTAGCGCGGGTATTGCGCTTAACATAGTTTAGGAAGGTTTGATGTGTAAAATAATGAAGTCACGCTTAGTGCGCCAGGCCCGCTTAGCGCGGTCTGTTGGGATTTATTTTATAACTTCAGATTTAGTTCATTTTTAGGTTATGTTTTTGGTGAAGTTTTTTCTCCCAACTCCATCAACCTCTAATTTTGTTAGGATTAACTTAGATAACAAATGTGGAGCTTGCATATAGATGATCCGAGGTGGATTGCTCTTCGATTGGCGCTGACAAATTGGTAGACTTATGATTCATTTCTATTATTCTTTGTGTATTCTCTATTGGTTGGGTTTGTATATATATTTTCTTTAAACTCATGTATATTTTTCTCCCCTGGCGTTAGATAAAACTTGCTTTACAAATCTTTGTCAGTTGTTATCCTTGATTTTTTCTCCGTGCTAAGGATTTGAGTTGCTATAGACATATACTGCTTGAATTCTTATCTAGGATGATTATCTAATAATGTCTGAATTATAGATATAGATTTAGCGCTGTTATTCAATTAGGATGTCTGTGGTTAATGCCTTTGTGTTGTTTGTGTCTGTTGTACCCCAAAATTTTCCCTCCCATATTTCTCAACACATGGCAAATGAGGTCCCCAAATTGCTCAAGGAAGTTCAAGAGTTACCAAGCAAACTCTCTCCTAAGCCAGTCTATCTCAAATTAGGGTTTCATTTTGAATCAAGATGTTTGAGTCCAAATGATTCCAAATGCTCACCATTGTCCTAATATGTTCTCAAGAGCATCCATGTCAAGTTTCAAGCCTTGCAGAGGAAGTTTGCTCAGTCAATTGCTCAAATACCTAGAAATCGACTGTGATAGGTCAAAAGTCAACTGTAGCCCACATACAATCAAACTTCAAGATTTTTTGTCAACATCCTCATTTTTAAGTATTATCCATCATTTTATCAAGAGTTGATCATGTTTCCACAAGGATTGCTCACAATTCATCAAAACCCAAAAGTTGCTAAATTAGGGTTTTGTGGGAAAAGTCAACTCAACTTTGACCAAGCATAACTTTCTCATACTTTATCAGAAATGACCCATCCAAATCTAATATTTAAGAGGATGAAATTACCTACAATTCATCTTCATCTCTCAAATTCAAAATATGCACTCACAAGAAGATATGAATTTGGACATTATAGGTCATTTTGAAAAGTCAACAAAAACACCTTTTGGGTCAAAGCTTCATACATGAACATAGAAGAATCAATTGAGACGAGACCAAAAGGGTTGCTTATAGGACATCCTAAGATTTCTAAAAAGTCCAAGATTACCTATCTAGGGTCAAAATTGAGAGAGTTATGCATTGGCCAAGTTAACCTTTTTTGCAAAATTGCCAAAAGTCAAACATGCTCAAATTTGCATCTTTTGCCAAATGGGCCTAACTTTTTATGCTTACATCTCATTCCTAACATAGTCCACGACCTATGGGACTTTCCATGCTTTATTTATTCATTTATTTAATTTATTTTGATTTTTATTCATTTAAAATTCAAATAAAATCAAATAAATCCTAATAAATTATATATTGTATTTTAGGGATGATTTGTGCATTGAAAAAAGATCTTATAGGCTGTCAAATGAAGATCAAATCGTGCAAGGCCAATTTGTTTGAAAAAGATTGGATTTGAGCCAAATTTGGAAGGTTTACATATGCCATGAAAATAAAATCAAATCTTGAAAAACTTCCAAAGATGTGATCAGTTTTACAACCCTAATACATTCTCTAATATATATGGAACCTTTCCAAAGCAAGCACAAGGGTTAAGCATCCGTGCAGAGGTGAAAGAAAAACTCAAAAATTGCAAGAAAAGTGGTGATCCAATTTCTGTGTTAGAGGTCAATTCGTGCCATTCTCAGGTTGTCAATAGGTTGTTGGACATTCCAGGAGCATTTTCCAATCAGATTCAAGCCTTTCCACGCCTGGAATTGCAAGATATAGGTATCACGATATTCCTCCAAATTCGAATTCAGTTTCATTGATTCACTCACCCATTGCATATTTTAATGATATATTCGTGTTTGTCTTTGAGTTTGTAAGCTTTTGATACCATTTAATTGTATTTTTAACACTTGTATGAACATCTGCCATAGTTAGGGTTTGCTTTGTTGTTTTGGGGCTTTCAAATGCATGAACAATTGGACCTAATGAAGGATACCATTGTGATCATAGGGTCAAACCCAATTGATCCGTGGTCTTGAATCTTATTTATATTGGTTGTATGCAATTTTTGAAATGCACAGGGTTATTGCTACAACACCATGTCCTTGGGTAAAGGTGTATAACCTAAAGTGACGATGGGGAGGAAGAAGATGGAGGCGTGGCACCCCCTGGTTAGGCAGTTTAGAATTCCACGCGTTTTTCATACTTAACCATAGTGCTTGATATTTTGTCTATTATTATTATTATTATTATTATTATTATTATTATTATTATTATTATTATTATTATTATTATTATTATTATTATTATTATTATTATTATTATTATTATTATTATTATTATTATTATTATATATACAAGTAACACATGCAGCTCAGATGGTAAACGTGTCTTGGAAAATGCCTAAGGACCTGGGTTCGATCCCTAGGTCCCATATTTGCTTCATGTTATTTTTCAATAAAGGATCAGGTATGCACCACGTCCAAGCATCCACCAAGCAACTCAAGATCTGGCCGTCCCATTCATCAACACCCCAAATCCAAGGCTTCTCCCTTGAAGGTCCATCATGCGCCTCCAGTTAATGTGTGCACTGGATCCAACGAAGTCAAACAGGCCTTAGCCTTTTTGGGCCTTGAATTTCAGTTTTCACCCCCCCCAATTGCTAATCAGCATTAGGCCCATTACTAATCCTTTTTATATTTCTTTTCTTTATTTCTTTTAATTTTCTTTATTCATTTAATTTACAAACTAATTAATTTTATATGAAATCAATGATTCATCAAAAAAATTAGGATTAGTTTTTATTTTTTTGTCAAAATTAATTTGATTTAGTTAAAATAGGAAAGTTATAATTTATTTTCATGAATAAAATCAAAAATAGAAATTAGGTTAAACTTTTGATTAAATTCAATTTTGTTCTTTCTTTTTCTTCTTAAATAAAAATACAAAAATAAGTTTTGGAATAAATTAATTTATTTTTATTTTCTTAATTTAAAATTAATTAGAATTAGGTTTTTCTTTTTTTTTAATTTAACAATTCCATTATTTTCTTAAAACATAAAAAAATCTTTTTTTAAACTAATCGCAATTAGGCTTAAGTTAGGGTCAAAACCCTATTTGTCCCGTATTCGATTCATCGCGCATGTTTATTATTTTTGCAATATTGATGTAACTGTTCATGGTTTGTAATAGTTTAATCTAGGACTTTTCTTTTATTTATCGTTTTTTGCGGTTTTTTTTGGCTATGTAATTAATCCCCTCCCCGAAGCCTTGTAATAGCGTAGGTTTACTTTCTCGCATTTTAATTCTCGCAAATATTTAACTGTCTAGATGTATGTTAATAGGATTGTATGACAAGATTGCATGAAAATTTAATACAGTTAGAAAAACCCTAATGTGCAAAGATAATTGACTGAAACTAATCACTCGCACATATCACTCTTAGGGTATGCTCTCACTTCGGTTGCCTTTGATAAACAATCATTAAGTATAGGGTGTCTTAGTAGTTGCCCTCCTGTCTAACAAAGATCAAATGTCCCATTCGGAAATGTTGTCTCAGAAATGTTGCCTCGGAAATGTTGCCTCGAATATGATCTTAAGACTTTAGGGTTATTACTAAGATGTCCTAACATTGCTTTAGTGGTCATACGTCCCTTTCGAATTGACCCTTACAACTCCAACGACGGTGCTACCTATTCCTCAATAGTAGGATAACGCTGTCCAAAGGAAACGAGAATAGAAACGATCTTTTTTTAGAGTAGGTAGATGCTAGTAGGTACTTGCTCAAAACAAATATTTTCACACTTACAATTTTCAAACAAATTTTCAAAACAAACTTCGTCACACCCTTGAGGACTGATACAAGGGTTATCACGAAGTCAAACTTTTCAAAAACAAAGCACAAGCAATTTTTAAAGATGAGCAAGTACCTAAGAGCCCATGGAAAACCATGGATAGTGTTGTACCCAAAAATTTTCCCTCACATTTATCAAGACTTTTCTCACAAGACTTGTTTGACTCAAGACAAGATTAGGGTTTGGTCAGCTCAAGACATCTCATCTTGAACAGATAACCTAAAATTAGGGTTTGAGTTTGCACAAGGATTTTTGGACCATCAATGATTCATGTGACTTTCATACATCATTTTGGACCCCTAATATTGCTCATGATAAGTTTCAAGCCTTGAACCACATTTTTGATCAGTCAATTGGACAGTTGACCTAAAAATAAGCTGTATTGGGGAAGAAGTCAACCATGGCCAATTTACAGTCAAACTTCATAATTTTTAATCCACATCAACATTTTAGACTCATATATACCATTTGATCAAGTTTGGATTACAATTCCTCAAGAAATTTGATCAAATCATCAAAAAGGCAAAATGGTCAAAATTAGGGTTTTGATTGAGAAAGGGCAATTTCTGATTTTTAACCTAGACAATGACCAATTGAGATCAAGCATGATTTCAAGGATTCAATGGAATCATCTTGACTCAATTACATGGTTCAAAACATCTCAAGTTCATCGGATTGACAGATGAACTTTGCAGTCAACTGATCAAAAGTCAACTATACACTGAAAAGTCAAACTTTGACTTTTTGGTCAAAATCAAGTGCCAAGGGTCATGATTCATCAAGATATGTCAAAATGTGAAACTTGTTCACCAAGAAAACCAAATTTTAAAATTAGTGTTTGAATTTGAAAATTTTCATAACTTAGAATTTTTCTAAGTATAAAAATTTTCTTATTTTTTCTCAACTTTACACCACTTTTTCACCATGATGCCTAATGATTCAAGGAAACTTCCCAATATGAAAGTTGTAGATCTCCATGAAATATACAACTTTGTTTCAGAAACTTTTCCCTAAATATGCTTTGATCTCAAGTTATAAATTTGTGAATACATGGTCATGAACTTCTTAACTTAGTGAAATTTTGCCCTAATTTAGTCAGGTTTTGGACCCAACTTCATGGCAAGTTTTCACCTAGTTCCAAGAGGTATATCAAAATTCATTTCAAATATGGATTATATATCACATTGCAAGCTTTCCAAAATGTCCAAGAACTCTCCAAGATCGTTTTTGAGTAGGGAGAATCGAAGAGAGGAAGTTGGCATTTTCTCACTTTTTATTCAAGCCATTTTCATGAAGAACCAAGTTGCAAATCAAACCTATGTTGGCTATTTCATGATTTACATGTCCTAAACTTGCTACACACTCCTTAATTAAATGCATACTCAGTTGACAAAGCCTCTATCCATGCTTTTGAACTTTTACACAATTGATAATTCCACTTATGGCAAAAAGGTTCCATTGCCATTTTCATAAAGGGCAACTTTTGCAAACTTTGTGATCTTGAGCATTGGACCTGTCCCCTTGATACAAACAAGTACCACAGACCAAAGGCAACTTGTAGTGAAGAAATACCAACCCTAAGCAAGCTGGTACAAGCATGAGAGTTTTGTCTTGTCACTTTGCTTCAAGTACAAGAAAAGTTGCAAAAAGGCTAGGGCTTGTACAACTGATAGAGATCTGACTTAAAACCATTTTTATACTAATATGCAAAGGATATACAACACATAAAACACCAAGAAAAGGCCTGAAGCACTGAGAGCAAGCAAAACACCAAAAATCTGCCCAAACATACAGTTTTTGCATATACACATCCAACATCCATTTGGATCGTGCATTTTGTGTTTAGACCATTCAAACATCTTACATACTTGATACCTAGTCAATCCAAACCATCATCCCTGTTCTGTAACCTCTGTTTTACCATCTGCCATTGTTAACTTTGAAGCTTGCAGTTGGACTTGGTCAGGGAGTTCTAGCCACCTTCAGAGCAAGGTAAGAGTTGGAATAGATTCAGGGAAGCTCAAGGAAGCTCAAGCAATCATCAGGCCTCCATTAAAGTCCCTGCATTTCCATACACGATTCCAGCTGAAGGAGGTATTTTTTTCAAACTCTATCTCTTTGTATAGGCAACCTCAGGCCACGATCTGTGAATGAAAAATGTAGTTCTCATCATAACGAAGCTGTACATATCATTATCTTGCATTTATATTACTTGTGCTAAGAGAATTTGGAGTTTGAAATCTCTGAAAATTTTAGGTTAGGATTTAGGGATTTCAAAATTCTCTTTGATCTTTGATAGTTAGATTACATAATTTATATGGTTGGAATCGTGAGTTCAAATGCTACATTTTTCATGTTATAAATTTTCATTTTTATGCAAGCATGAGGAAGTTACAGGTTGACCGGCCATGGCGTGAGGAAGAGAAGGCAGGACAGGGACGAAGCTTGTTTTGGGCTTTTTGCTTCTTGGGCTTTTTGTTTTTGCTAGCATCATCACTACTGAATTGCTATCTCATCCCCTGCTAAATCTTTCATATTTTATTATATTCATTTTTATATTTAATTTATTTAATTATTTTCTTTAATGATAAAAATCCTAAAAAATAATTTAATTATTTTTTCACTTTTATTTTATTTTTTTATTATTTCTCACATAAAAAAATAGTTTATTTTGATAAAATATAATTTATTTTCTTAATAAACTTAAAAATATAATTAAATATACTTAATATTTTTATTTTATATTTCATACTTACAAATACCTATTTTTTTGCATATATCTATTTTTAATATTTATATACAATATTATTTATCATTTTCATACAAAAAAATGCACAAAATAATAATATAGAAACATTATTTTCTTTTAAATAAAAATTACTTTCAAAAGAATTAAATTTTTTTCCTTATATTTTTTAGGTTTAAATTAAATATTATTTTACACAAAAGTAAGACATCAAAAATCTCTTTACATGTACATTACATTGCATTACATTTTAAATATTGTATTATATTTATTTTAATTTGCGCAAATTCAATTTGGTTGTAATAATGTATTTAGTTTTATATTTGTGCAAATCCCCATTCAAACTTGTATTCCCCCCTCCCATAAAGTTGTTGTAATAGCTTAGTATATTTATATTACGCAATTTATTGCTTTCATATGCCATGATTAGTAATTAGGGTTTGTATGACAAGAACGAAACAAAACAAATAGAAAAACCCTAAATGCAAGATCAAAAGCATGAAAATGATATACTTTGCACACAAGCACCCTTAGGGTTTCTCCCACTTGGTTGCCTAAAATAAAATGGCCATGTTACGCATGCGAAGTATCTTGGAAAAAGAAAAACAAAATATAAGATCATAGCCCCTCGATGACGCTATTCAAAAGTTGCCTTACAAAATGATCTTGGTCCCTAAAAAATTCTTAGATACTTGGCAACATTGCTATCATGGTTATACGATGACCCACGCCCGTCCCTTTTATATCCAAAGATAGGGTTGCTTACCAAATCAATGGTAAGCCAACAATGTCAAAGTAATATAAAATACATAGGAAAGACATTTGAGTAGGTAGATAGCTTCTAGTTACTTGCTCCATTTCAAATAAAATCCTTGCTATTTTCAAACACATACACATTTCAAAAACATCTTACAAACATTGAAAACATTTTCAAAAGACAAACATCTTTGTATACATTCTTACGAACGAGAATCATTACAAAGATTGCCTAAACGAATGGCCTCTTTTACAAAATACTTTCAAAACCACATCAAACACCATTTCAAACAAACCAAAGCAAGTGATATAAGCAAGTAACTAAGAGACCATGGAAAACCATGGATGAAAAGGGTGCTAGCACCTTCCCTTTTCATAATCTACCCCCCGAATTCAAGAAAACATCTTAAAGGTCTTTCCTGTGCTTTTTCACCTTTCCTTTTGAATAAAAGAAAAGTCGGTGGCGACTCTTGCTAACCGCAACATTTGCGAAAAAACGCAAAAACCTCAAGTCAGTTCTCCCACCGCATCACAGAACTGGCGACTCTGCTGGGGAAATTAAAAGTGGGGTTACCTTAGGGTTTTAGATCATATTTATTTGCTTACATTGTTTGACTTGTTTGCTTTACATTATGGTTCTTTGTTTGGGTTTGAATCCTCTACCAGGATTTGGGAAACATTATAGGTAAATAGCAATATGTTATGGAAACTGTGCTGGGTATACCGACATGGTATATGCAATAGCTATGTTAGTGTGACATATTTGTGGGTACCGGTAGCCTTTGAGTTAATCAAAGAGAATACGGGGCCGATGAGTGATGTCATGAAGCACTAATGAACTTCTAGAACCCTTTACTTGACCAACTTGGCCTTTTAGGATGTAGTGAGATGACCAACTTTGGTGCAGTCCAAAGTTGGTAGATACTCGATACTACACTCATTGAGGGTTGGTTTCTTGGGATATTTCGGTCGCCATTAAAGAGGCTTGAGCTGAAACAATGACCAAGGAAACAATCCAGTGATATTGAGCTCCTTAGAACCCGATTACTATTTTTAGGATAGGTTGATCCAACTAAACTTCGAGAGGGTACTTACTTATGAAATCCCATGCAAGCCTAAACTAAGAACTTGCTTGATTTGTTTGTATATGCATGCTTGTACATAACATAATGGACATCATGAAAATCATATGCATCTACTAACCATTTCAAGGATTTTGGAGATTCATCTTTGTTCTTGTTTTGTAGGATATGGATTCACTTCACAGGAAAACTATCCAAATCAACCTGGTAAGAATTCCTCCATAACTCAAAGAGCTAGCTTCAAGGATCCCTGAGAACTCTCCATTTACCGAGAGACATGGTCGTCTACTCAACTTGGTCACCTCCAACACAGAGGAGGATATGATGAAAGTTCTCTTCCAGTTCTTTAACCCTTTGCATCATTGCATCACATTTCCTGACTATCAGCTTGTGCCCACTTTGGAAGAATTCTATCAACTTTTGAGGATTCCTATTCTCAATCAACTACCTTTCAATGGTACGGAAAGAGATCCAAAGCCAGAAGAGATTGCTCAAGCCCTGCACTTGATCTCATCTGATGTCACAACTCAATGGGAAACTAGAAGTAGTGTCAAAGGCTTCTTGGCAAAGTTTTTGTTTGAGAAAGCTCAAAGCTATTGGAATTACCTAGATTTACAAGCTTTTGAGGAGATTGTAGCTCTTCTCATCTATGGGATGGTCTTGTTCCCCAATCCTGATAAACTCATAGATGTGAGTGCTGTCAAAATCTTCATGTCTCACAACCCGGTGTCTACATTGCTTGGGGATATCTTACACTCTTTTCACACTCCTACAATGAGGAAGA
This sequence comes from Vicia faba, assembly GCA_948472305.1. NCBI lineage: Eukaryota > Viridiplantae > Streptophyta > Magnoliopsida > Fabales > Fabaceae > Vicia > Vicia faba. The sequence goes on along the minus strand of OX451740.1, from coordinate 732,419,394 downwards.
GAGGGGTCCTTATGTGTTGCACTCCTCTCCTGGAAAGATGGTTTATTTCTCATCTTCCCCAATCAGTCTTAAAGAATGAGCAAGGTTTTGAGATGGTCACAAAGGTTAATGACGCTTAAACATTCAGATATTCATTGGTGTTCTCGATCCAAATAGAATGTTATCATTGTTGACCATTGTGGGGAATTACCTAATATCCCTCTACTTGGAATTAGGGGATGCATCATCTACAACTCGTGCTTAGCTTTAAGACAGTTTGGTTATGCCCGAAGGGATGGCCCACATGAGATGCTGATTCAAGGCTTGGTATTCGACTACGACAACGACGGTCAAGGTCTTCGCCAGAGATTCATTCGAACCTGGAGGATGCTAAACAAGGTGGATAGCAAGACTTTGGGACACAAGAATTCCATCCCTCTTCAGCCTTACCTCAAGTGGATATGAACCCGTGCTCAAAGTCTTATGATGCCTTATCCTTCCATTCTCCCAGGGATTATTGAGCCTGTTAAGGAGGGAGAAGTTCCATACACTATCCTACATCCTGACATGCCCACATGACTTGAAGATCTACAAAGGGATTGGATACAGCTCAAGGGAGAGCGCGATACTTTCGAAGCCCAATTCTACGCAAGCGAGAAGAAGGTTTTGGAACTCACTCGGCTACTTCATGAGGAGCAGACTCTAAATACCTACATTGCACCAAAGAGGATGCACAATGTCTTTTTATCTTAGAATTTTTGTATTATTTTGCCCAAGAGGCATTGATGTACTCAAATTCTATCTTATCAATATAACGTGTGTTTCTTTTTGTTTAAAACAAATTTGAATTTTTAAATCCTTGAAAGCATTGCATGAATACATATCATTCATCATAAACATAAACAAGTCTTTGCAACAAGTTTCCTCATCTCTCTACTGTTTATTTCAGTAAGATGGATCTCGAACAGACGGTCAAAGACCTTCAAGCTCAAAACACACAATTTCAACAGTTACTCATGACCTTAGCCAAGGGGCAAGAGGAGCTGAAGACTCTGCTAGCAAAAGAGAAAAAGAAGAAAGAGAAGAAACCAACTGGTGTGGTAATCATGGGCAGAAGGTTTCAGGGACAAGCTAGAAGGACCTTAGAATTTCCAGCAACATTTGATGAAGGGGAAAGAAAAGGAAAATAAACGGCAGTTCCGTCAGACTCTAAAGAAGAGGAGGAAGAGGAGGACTATTCTGAAGAGCAATATCCCCCGGATGATGATAAGTACAAACACCTTGAAGAGCGGTTAAGAGCTATGGAAATCCAGAGAGTACCGGGTCTAGATTTTGAAGAGTTGGGGCTGGTGTCAGGAATTGTGATCCCACCAAAGTTTAAAGTGACATTATTTGCAAAATATGATGGAGTGTCGTGTCCTAAAATGCACCTCCGATCATATGTCAGAAAGATTCAGCCGCACTCTGCCGACAAAGATTTGTGGGTCCACTTTTTCCAAGACAGTTTATCAGGAACGCAACTTGATTAGTTTTACCAATTAGAAAGGGCCGACGTCCACAATTGGGAAGACCTTGCCGCATCTTTATATAAACAATACCAGTACAATGCCGATTTGGCGCCTACCCGTACTCAACTTCAGAGTATGGCTATGGTTTCAAATGAGGGCTTCAAAGATTACGCGCAAAAGTGGAGAGATCTAGCCGGAAGAGTACAACCCCCTCTGTCTGAAAGGGAGTTGGTGGACATGTTCTTGGGAACTCTATTGGGACCTTTCTTCAATCATTTAATTGGGAGCTCCTCTGCAGGGTTTACTGAATTGATATTAATCGGCGAGAGGGTGGAAGCTGGTATAAGAAGTGGGAAGATTCAGAAAGATTCGTCTGCCTCTATAGCTGTGAAAAAACACTTCACGGGGAAGAAGGAAGTATCCGCTGTGTATTCACAAAGGAATCAAGGAAGAACTGAACGCCGACCAGTGGTGGGGGCCGTTATGATCCCAAAGCCCACATCAGACCAACCAAGAAATAAGCAGCCAAGGGTGGAAAGACCAGTCCGACAATTCACCAGGATTAACATGACTCTAGCCCAGGTTCTACCACATCTTCTGAAATTGAATCTAGCAACTTTAAAAGAGGCCCCAAAGAATCCCAATACTGCGTCCCCTCATTATCACCTAAATGCCAGATGCACATACCATTCTGAAAGTCCAGGGCACGACACCAACAATTGTTGGGCTCTGAAGAACAAAATTCAGGACCTTATAGATGCAAAGGAGGTTAAGTTTGATTCACCTGAGAAACCAAATGTTATTTCCGCTCCGATGCCTAGGCATGGTCACAATGCCAATGCTGTCGAGGTAGATTTATTTGTTGCCACAGTGGATGAACTTTTGACTCCGCTCCCGTTCATTAAGATGAATTTGTTAAAACCTTTTGTATTCCCAGGATGTAAGGAAGACTGCCATCTTTGCTTATCCTCACCCACCGATTGCCCTCTGTTGAAGACAGGTATCCAATGCCTGATTGATAACCAAGAAATTCTGTTTGAGAATGCTCCCATTTTACCCGTTCCTGTTAAAGACATTTCAATTATAACCATCACTGCCAATCCTTCCAGGGCCCCCAAAAGACCCGTTAGGATTACACCTGCTCCAAAAACTACTCCACTTAAGATCACAATGCCCCGGCCGGTCCCGTACAAGTCAGATAAAACAGTACAATGGAATTATGGTGGAGAAATCTACCACCGTGGTATCAAACAAGATGAACTAACTGCCGAAGAAGAGAGCTCTGAAGAAGAAAATTCCGACATTAGCAATATTTCCGGAACTAGCAAGATTACCCACAGTGGTAGAATCTTCTCTCCAGAGATTGCCCCTCCAAAGGCAGTTTTTGGACCCGTGGCCGTTCCGAAGATTACCTCTGCACCAGTGATTATACGTGCAAGCGTACCTACCAACAAAGACGACACAATCCCTATCCCTACCAATACTTTCAATGCTGAGAATAAAGGAAAAAACATTCAAGAAGAGCCTGTCCGGACGAAGGCTCAATCACTAGCTATCCCCGAAACATCCAAGAAGGAAATGGAAGAAATCCCGAGGATAATAAAGAAGACTGATTATGTTGTGGTTGAACAGTTGGGGAAAACCCCCTCCAGGATCTCCATGCTAGCATTGTTGCTGTGCTCTGAGGCACATGCGAAAGCTTTGGTAAAATTTCTGAAGACAGCTCATGTGCCATAAGAGACGTCTGCTGACCAATTCCAAGATTGTGTGGCCAGTTTGACAGTTGATAACGGCCTAGGTTTCTCTGATACTGATTTGAAACCCAAAGGGAGAAAGAACAAAGAGGCATTACATGTCTCTGTGGAGTGTAGAGGAACAACCCTAGCCCATGTCTTGGTTGACACTGGTTCATCTTTGAACGTCTTACCAAAGAAAGCTCTTGATAGATTAGATTACAAAGGGTTGACGTTGAAACCCAGTAACATAATTGTGAGAGCATTTGATGGCTCAAAGAGGATGGTCCATGGGGAGGTGGACATCCCGATAAAGGTGGGAACTCAGACTTTCAGCTCAACCTTCTATGTGATGGACATCCGTCCCTCTTACTCTTGTCTGTTAGGACGGCCTTGGATCCACAATGTCGATGCTGTCACCTCCATATTGCATCAGATGCTGAAGTACCCGGTCCAAGGAAAGATCATAACTGTCCACGGGGAGGAGGAGTACATGATTAGTCATCTGAATTCTTTCCGATATGTGGAGTTGGATGGCGAGTTCATTGAAACTCCTTTTCAACATTTCAAGGAGGTCTCTCAAGAAGTAGCAGCAACCAAGGCAATATCCTCGATTCCCAAGATCACAAGACCTCCACATCGGATGTCATCTCTAAAGGATGCAAAGGCAGTAATAGAGGAGGGTGGATGCACCATCTGGGGGAAGCTTCCAGACATTCCGTATAAATCAGACAAGTTTGGCTTGGGGTTTACTTTAACGTCTTAGAAGGCTGTGCGCCGCGCCCATGCCGGAGGACCACCTGTGAAGATTAGAAACTAAGGGGTCAACGCAGTAGAAGATAATGAAGAGGATGGCAGCTTGGAAGATTGGATATTTCCTATTGTCAACGGAGGAGTTCGCAACTGGGAAGCCAGAGACTTTTTCCCAATAACTTTCATCTCTCAGTAATTTATCTTTTACATTTCTGTTGGACTTGTAATATTCACGAACAATTCACACTTTAAAAACCTTGTGTCTTGCCCGAGGCACAATGGTCCATTTGTAAGGGTTTTTATTTCATCTTCATATGACATTAAATGAATCATGGACGCTTTTTCACATATAAACCTTTTGTGCTCATGATCTTTCTTTTACATTTTATTGTTTAAAGATGGCTATCCCTTACGCACACCCACACTCACAAATGCAGGTACCTCTCCATTCCGGATCCCATGGGTAACGATACTGCTATAGCCTTCAGTGACTCTGAAGATCTGATCTACCAAGCCGAATACGAAGGTGAGGAAGATTGTGAGGTGCCAGAGGAATTGGCCAGACTACTACAAAAATAGGAAAGAGCTATTCAACCTCATGAGGAGCTGTTGGATACAACCAATTTGGGTACCGAAGAAGATAAAAAGGAAATCAAAGTAGGTGCCAATTTAGAACCGAGTGTCAAGAAGCGTCTAATTCAGCTATTGCATGATTACGTTGAGATCTTTGCTTGGTCATACGAAGACATGCCGGGACTTGATACATACATCGTGGTACATCGTCTACCCACAAGAGAAGATTGTCCACCAGTGAAACAAAAAGTCCTCCGCAGGAGACCTGACATGTCAGAGAAGATCAAGTGGAAGTCATGAAACATTTCAATGCTGGATTTCTGGCTGTTACTTCCTATCCTCAATGGGTTGCCAACATTGTTCCCGTGCCTAAAAAGGACGGTAAAGTACGGATGTGCGTGGATTATAGAGATTTAAACAGGGCCATCCCTAAAGATGATTTTCCACTTCCACACATCGACATTCTGGTTGATAATACGGCCCATCACAAAGTATTTTCCTTCATGGACGGATTCTCAGGATATAACCAAATCAAAATGGCACCTGAGGACATGGAGAAAACTACTTTTATCACACAGTGGGGAACATTCTGCTACAAAGTGATGCCATTCGAACTGAAGAATGCCGGGGCAACCTATCAACGTACCATGGTAGCTTTGTTTCATGATATGATACATCATGAGATAGAGGTCTACGTAGATGACATGATAGCCCGATCACAAACTGAAGAGGAACACCTTGATCACTTGCAAAAGCTGTTTGTCAGATTGATGGAGTACAAACTAAGGTTGAATCTAAACAAGTGCACATTCGGAGTCTGGTCCCGTAAACTCTTAGGTTTCATTGTTAGCAACAAAGGCATCGAGGTTGATCCTGCCAAGGTCAAAGCGATACAAGAAATTCCTGCTCCTCGTACTGAGAAGGAAGTCAGAGGATTCTTGGGACGCCTGAACTACATTGCCAGATTCATTTCTCACCTAACATCTACTTGTGAACCAATCTTCAAACTATTGAAGAAAGATCAAGTAGTCAGATGGAATGATGAATGTCAGATTGCTTTTGAAAAAATCAAAGAGTATTTACAAGAGCCTCCTATCTTGATGCCACCAGTCGAGGGAAGACCACTAATCATGTATCTGACTATTTTAGAGAACTCAATGGGGGTGTGTATTAGGACAACATGACGAGTCTGGCCAAAAAGAGCATGCTATTTACTACCTGAGCAAAAAGTTTACGGACTGTGAAACCAGATATTCACTACTCGAGAAAACTTGCTGCGCTCTGGTATGGGCTGCTCGCCGGCTAAGACCATATATGTTGACTCATACCACTTTGCTGATATCTAAGATGGATCCGATAAAGTACATCTTTGAGAAGCCTACTCTGTCTGGGAAAATAGCTAGATGGCAGATGATCCTAACAGAATATTACATACAGTACACTACCCAAAAAGCTATAAAGGGCAGCGTGCTAGCTGATCATCTTGCCCATCAAGCTGTAGAAGATTATCAGTCCATGAAGTTTGAATTCCCAGACGAAGACATCATGACATTAGACAATTGTGAAGAAATCAGACCATATGACGGACCTGGACAAGGATCCCGATGGACCCTGTTCTTTGATGGGGCATCCAATGCACTTGGTAATGGTATTGGCGCAGTACTCGTATCTCCGGAAGGGTGTCATACTCCCTTTACTTCCAGACTTTGCTTCAACTGTACGAACAACATGGCAAAATACGAAGCATGCATCTTTGGTCTCAAGGCTGCCATAGACTTGGGAATCAAATATTTAGTTGTATTTGGAGATTCAGCTTTGGTCATCATTCAGATCAAAGGAGAATGGGACACTAAGCACCCAAACCTTATCCCTTACAAAGAACATGTTTTGACATTGCTACCACACTTTGAGCAGATTACCTTCAAGCATTTCCCGCGAGAAGAAAATCAGCTAGCAGATGCTCTAGCCACAATGTCATCTATGTTTAAACTTAATTGGGATAACGAGGCTCCCCAGATCACCATTGAACGAATGGACGAACCATCACACTGTCACGACATTAATACTGAAGAAGTAGTGGACCAGCCTTGGTTTCATGAAGTCAAAAGGTATCTCGAGGCTCAAGAATATCCAGAAGGAGCTTCAATCAATAATAAAAAGTTCCTAAGGAGATTCTCCGCTAAGTTCTTCCTAAGTAATGGCATCCTGTACAAACGTAATCATGATTCTATTCTGCTCCGTTGTATGGATAAGATTGAAGCTGAAAAGATCATGGCTGAATTAAATGAATGTGCCTTTGGCACTCACTCTAGTGGGCATACGATGGCGAAGAAAATTCTACGGGCAGGATATTATTGGTCTACCATGGAAGCAGACTGCTATCAACACTCCCGGACCTGTCATAAGTGTCAAATCTATGCAGACAAGGTGCACGTGCCTCCGGTTCCTCTAAATGTCTTAACAGCTCATTGGCCCTTCGCTATGTGGGGAATCGATATGATTGGGGAGAACAAGCCTACAACCTCCAATGGACACCGCTTCATTCTAGTGGCCATTGACTATTTCACAAAGTGGGTCGAATCAGCTTCCTTCGCATCCGTTACTAATAATGTTGTTGCCCGCTTTATCAAACAAAATCTTATTTGCCGGTATGGTATCCCAGAAAGGATCATCACTGATAATGGTACGAACCTTAACAACACTATGATCACCGCCTTGTGCGAGCAGTTCAAGATTCAACATCACAATTCATCCCCCTATCCGCCAAAGATGAATGGTGCAGTCGAAGCTGCTAATAAAAACATTAAAAAGATCATACAAAAGATGACAGTCACCTACAAGGACTGGCATGAAATGATACCGTTTGCTCTCCATGGGTACCGTACCATGGCTCTCACATCAACTGGGGCAACACCCTATTCTTTGGTTTATGGCATGGAGGTTATCTTGCCTATTGAAGTTCAAATCCCCTCTTTGAGAATTATGAAGGATGCAGGTTTGAGTGAGGACGATTGGATCCAGACCCGACTTGATCAACTGAACTTAATTGATGAAAAGAGACTTACTGCTGTTTGCCATGGTCATATTTATCAAAAACGAATGATCAAGGCTTTCAACAAGAAAGTCAGACACCAAGTATATCAAGTTGGAGATCTGGTGATCAAGCGCATCATCTTGCCACAAAGTGATCCCAGGGGAAAATGGACTCCTACCTATGAAGGACCATTTGTAATCACGAACATCTTTTCCGGTGGGGCAATGATCTTAACCACCATGGACGGTGACGATTTGCCACACCCTGCGAACGCAGACATAGTCAAAAGATACTACGCATAAGAGACCCGCTAGGTTGACACACCTAGGCAAAACAAGGGCATCCCGGCGAACCAAAAGGTTCGGGCAAAAATTAGGGATAAAAAAAAATCTGTACACCCGACAAGTTGAAAACCCGAAAGGGCGACTTGGGAAAAAAAGGGTTTCTCGGTGGATTGAAAACCCGAAAGGGCGGTCCAGGAAAAAGTTAGGGAATTAAAGCGTATGACTATGTCTCGTCGGATCACTTTGAGGATAATCTCTTCACTGATAAACTCGGAGCTTCTGATCAATTCAATCATCTTCGGAAAAAGCAACAAATAGACAAGATATTCGGAGACACGGAGGCTATGACAGAATGGGAACCCCGTGGGATTATCACACATAGCTATCTTTCTTTGTATACATTTTTCTTATTTTTATGACACCATCCTCTTACTAGGATGTCTGTCTCCTTTGTACAAAATACTTATTTAAAGTGAATACAAAGATATCTCTTTAAAGTACAGAAAACTATTTGTCCTTTTCTTTTACACTTGTGTTTTATTTGCAAAAACGTCCAATGATTCATTAATGAACATATGCATTTGAACATAATTACTGTTTACAAATAAACAAAATGGAAAAGAACAATTAATGATAGGTTGAAAGAATAGGAAAACGTCTTCAGGCTATTCCATGAGCAATCCCTATAGTACGTCATTAAGATCCCCAGCGGAGCTGAAACTTCAAGCTGTTTATCCCCAGTGGAAACCATCCAGTTTCTCCAAATTCCCCAGCAAGTTACCTTGAAGCCTGAAAATCGACCGGATAACAGTTAACTTCTGTTACTCCCCAACCTAGGATAACTCCCCGGTAGGGTGACAGACGACCGAAACTCCTGAACTTTTTCCAAACAGGAATCATCTTTTTCCCCACAGAGTTTTCATTGCTCCCCAACTGAACAAAGATTCCCTTTGTTAAATTCCCAGTAGAAGTCATCTTTGGATTCCCAAAGCAGATTCCTCAAGTAGTATATGGCATTAATCACAACAGAATTTTTTGTCAAGACATGAAGAATCCATATATCCTCAGCAGCAGTCAAGGATTTATTTTCCTTAGCAATACGACGAATCAGCTTACATGCGCATACATTACATCCACATATCATAAACATTGATAAAACACATATATTGCATCATACATTTCATGCAATATAATTTCATGTTCCAGCTAACATTTTACCCTTTTCAGGATAATATTAACAGCTACCATTAACAATATGCAATCATGATATAGTTCAGATACGCTCCAGACACGGATGCTATTCAGTTACTCATTTAGATTTAAGCTCAGATAGAGTTCAGATACGCTCCAGACACGGATGCCATTCTGACACTTATTCAAATTTCAAGTTCAGATACAATCCAGATACGCTCCAGACACGGTTGCCATTCTGTTACTCATTCAGATTTCAACTATCAGATACAGTTCAGATACGCTCCAGACACGGATGCTATTCTGTTAGTCATTCAGATTTAAGCTCAGATACAGTTCAGATACGTTCCAGATACGGACACCATTCTGATACTTATTCTTTTGACTTACAACTTACAATTCAACAAACATTCTTGGATGGCATCTACAAGCCCATCTCCAACCAGATTCTATCATCTCTCCAAATGGAATCTTTAAGCCCATTCCCTCAACTACACTTTGTCGAGTGCAAATTTATGGGCACTCTAGTGTCCAATCATCTTTTACCTTTGAGTCACGAACGACAAAGCTCGCCAATCTAACTCTTCAGGTTCAAGAAGATTGAACAGGGGCAGCTGTGGTACCCCAAAATTTGGCCTCTCATTTATCAAGACTTTTCTCACAAGACTTCTTTGACTCAAGACAAGATTAGGGTTTAGTCAGCTCAAGACATCTCATCTTGCACATATAACCTAAAATTAGGGTTTGAGTTTGCACAAGGATTTTTGGACCATCAATGCTTCATGTGACTTTCATACATCATTTTGGACCCCTAAGATTGCTCATGATAAGTTTCAAGCCTTGAACCACATTTTTGACCAGTCAATTGGACAATTGACCTAAAAATCAACTGTATTGGGGAAAAAGTCAACCATGGCCAATTTACAGTCAAACTTCATAATTTTTGATCCACATCAACATTTTAGACTCATATATACCATTTGATCAAGTTTGGATTACAATTCCTCAAGAAATTTGATCAAATCATCAAAAGGGCAAAATGGTCAAAATTAGGGTTTTCACTGAGAAAGGGAAATTTCTGATTTTTAACCTAGTCAATGACCAATTGAGCTCAAGCATGATTTCAAGGATTCAATGGCAACATCTTGACTCAATTACATGGTTCAAAACATCTCAAGTTCATTGGATTGACAGATGAAATTTACAGTCAACTGATCAAAAGTCAACTGTGCACTAAAAAGTCAAACTTTGACTTTTTGGTCAAAATCAAGTGCCAAGGGTCATAATTCATCAAGATATGTCAAAATGTGAAACTTGTTCACCAAGAAAACCAAATTTGAAAATTAGGGTTTGAATTTGAAAATTTTCATAACTTAGAATTTTTCTAAGTATAAATTTTTTCTTATTTTTTCTCAACTTTATACCACTTTTTCACCATGATGCCTAATGATTCAAGGAAACTTCCCAATATGAAAGTTGTAGATCTCTATGAAATCTACAACTTTTCTTCATAAAATTTTCCCTAAAGATGCTTGGATCTCAAGTTATAAATTTGTGAATATATGGTCATGAACTTCTTAACTTAGTGAAATTTTGCCCTAATTTAGGCAGGTTTTGGACCCAACTTCATGACAAGTTTTCACCTAGTTACAAGAGGTATCTCAAAATTCATTTCAAATATGGATTATATATCACATTGCAAGCTTTCCAAAATGTCCAAGAACTCTCCAAGATCATTTTTGAGTAGGGAGAATCGAAGAGAGGAAGTTGACATTTTCTCACTTTTTGTTCAAGCCATTTTCATGAAGAACCAAGTTGAAAATCAAACCTTTGCTGGCTATTTCATGCTTTACAGGTCCTAAACTTGATACACACTCCTTAATTAAATGCATACTCAGTTGACAAACCTTATATCCATGCTTTTGAACCTTTATCCAATTGATAATTCCACTTATGGCAAAAAGGTCCCATTGCCATTTTCATAAAGGGAAACTTTTGCAAACTTTGTGATCTTGAGCATTGGACCTGTCCCCTTGATACAAGTAAGTACCACAGACCAAAGGAAACTTGTAGGGAAGAAATACCAACCCTAAGCAAGCTGGTACAAGCATGAGAGTTTTGTCTTGTCACTTTGCTTCAAGTACCACAGACCAAAGGCTAGGGCTTGTACAGCTGATAGAGAGTTGACTTAAAACCATTTCTATACTAATATGCAAAGGATATACAACACATAAAATACCAAGCAAAGTCCTGAAACACTGAGAGCAAGCAAAACACCAAAAAACTGCCCAAACATACAGTTTCTGCATATACACATCCAACATCCATTTGGCTCATGCGTTTTGTGTTTAGACCATTCAAACATCTTACATACTTGATACCTAGTCAATCCAAACCATCATCCCTGTTCTGTAACCTCTGTTTCACCATCTGCCATTGTTAACTTTGGAGCTTGCAGTTGGACTTGGTCAGGAAGTTCTAGCCACCTTCAGAGCAAGGTAAGAGTTGGAATAGATTCAGGGAAGCTTAAGGAAGCTCAAGCAATCATCAGGCCTCCATTAAAGTCCCTGCATTTCCATACACGATTCCAGCTGAAGGAGGTATTTTTTTCAAACTCTATCTATTTGTATAGGCAACCTCAGGCCACGATCTGTGAATTAAAAATGTAGTTCTCATCATAACGAAGCTGTACATATCATTATCTTGCATTTATATTACTTGTGCTAAGAGAATTTGGAGTTTGAAAACTATGAAAATTTTAGGTTAGGATTTAGGGATTTCAAAATTCTCTTTGATCTTTGATAGTTAGATTACATAATTTATATGGTTGGAATCGTGAGTTCAAATGCTACATTTTTCATGTTATAAGTTTTCATTTTTATGCAAGCATGAGGAATTTACAGGTTGACCGACCATGGCGTGAGGAAGAGAAGGCAGGACATGGACGAAGCTTGTTTTGGGCTTTTTGCTTCTTGGGCTTTTTGTTTTTGCTAGCATCATCACTACTGAATTGCTATCTCACCCCCTGCTAACTCTTTCATATATTTTTTTTCTTTTTCATTTTTATATTTAATTTATTTAATTATTTTCTTTAATGATAAAAATCCTAAAATTATTTTTACACTTTTATTTTATTTTTTTATTATTTCTCACATAAAAAAATAGTTTATTTTGATAAAATATAATTTATTTTCTTAATAAACTTATAAATATAATTAAATATACTTAATATTTTTATTTTATATTTCATACTTACAAATACCTATTTTTTGCATATATTTATTTTTAATATTTATATACAATATTATTTATCATTTTCATACAAAAAAATGCACAAAATAATAATATAGAAACATTATTTTCTTTTAAACAAAAATTAGGGTTTAATCCCTTTCAAAAGAATTAAATTTATTTCCTTATATTTTTTAGGTTTAAATTAAATATTCTTTTACACAAAAATAAGACATCAAAAATCTCTTTACATGTACATTACATTGCATTACATTTTAAATATTGTATTATATTTATTTTAATTCGTGCAAATTCGATTTGGTTGTAATAATGTATTTAGTTTTATATTTGTGCAAATCCCCATTCAAACTTGTATTCCCCCCTCCCATAAAGTTGTTGTAATAGCTTAGTATATTTATATTACGCAATTTATTGCTTTCATATGCCATGATTAGTAATTAGGGTTTTTATGACAAGAACGAAACAAAACAAATAGAAAAACCCTAAATGCAAGATCAAAAGAATGAAAATGATATACTTTGCACACAAGCACCCTTAGGGTTTCTCCCACTTGGTTGCCTAAAATAAAATGGCCATGTTACGCATGCAAAGTATCTTGGCAAAAGAAAAACAAAATATAAGATCATAGCCCCTCGATGACGCTATTCAAAAGTTGCCTTACAAAATGATCTTGGTCCCTAAAAAATGCTTAGATACTTGGCAGCATTGCTATCATGGTTATACGATGATCCACACCCGTCCCTTTTATATCCAAAGATAGGGTTGCTTACCAAATAATTGGTAAGCCAACAATGTCAAAGGAATAGAAAATACATAGGAAAGACATTTGAGTAGGTAGATAGCTTCTAGTTACTTGCTCCATTTCAAACAAAATCCTTGCTATTTTCAAACACATACACATTTAAAAAACATCTTACAAACATTGAAAACATTTTCAAAAGACAAATATCTTTGTATACATTCTTACGAACGAGAATCATTACAAAGATTGCCTAAATGAATGGCCTCTTTTACAAAATACTTTCAAAACCACATCAAACACCATTTCTAACAAACCAAAGCAAGTGATCTAAGCAAGTAACTAAGAGCCCATGGAAAACCATGGATGAAAAGGGTGATAGCACCTTCCCTTTTCATAATCTACCCCTCGAACTCAAGAAAACATCTCAAAGGTATTTCCCGTGCTTTTTCACCTTTCCTTTTGGATAAAAGAAAAGTCGGTGGCGACTCTTGCTAACTGCAACATTTGCGATAAAACGCAAAAACCTCAAGTCAGTTCTCCCACCCTATCACAGATAGAAAGGGTGCTAACATCTTCCCTTTCTGTAATCTACCCCCCGTACTCAGAATATCTCGAAAAAGGGTTTTTTCTGTACTTTTTTCCTTTCCGGTTGGATGAAATAAAAATCGGCGGCGACTCTTGCTTACCGCAACATTTTGCAAACACAAAACGCAAAATGAAAACCAGCATTTCAAAACATTTGGTTCTGCCACCGTATCACAGTGTCGCTCTTAGAGATCATCGATGAAAGCGAGCACGGATGACTTCTATGTTGTTAAGGTTGGTTGAGAGATCTTCGTCGAGGTGATACAATGGGTGTTGTGTTTGACACGTGATGACATTGATGAATATTGTAGGTTTAGTATAACATGTCAATAGGTCTAATTCTGTGAGAAGTAATATATACGCATGCTTGATAAGTTATTTCTTTTTCCTTTTTATACATTTATTTTCTATTGATACTTTTCCTTTCAACCCATTTATCCCTAAACTCATTAACAAGAGATTTATCGAACGATATTTCAATTCACCAATCTCTGTGGATACAATATGATATAACCTAAATATCACCCGGTAAAAATAATACTTTACTTTTTGCTTGCCGCTTTACCGCATCCAGCAGGTACGGAAGTTGGTTATACAAAGAAAAGGTATTAGCACCCTATGTATATATAGTACTCTATAGAAACACTTATAATATTTGTTTTTGGTTTAAAATTGTTTATTTTCTAAATGAGTATGAAGATGGGAAAAGAAATATATTGTAGGATTTATTTGTTTGGAAAGACATAGTCTTATACCTACGTACCATTTAAGGATCAAAACCTCGTAGTTTGTGGTAAAAATAACAAAAGGGTTTGTTGTGGTTGATTTTAGGAGAAAAATATATTTAATCATCTTTAAGGGAGAAAAGCTCAACTAATACCCCCATAAGTATGAGAAGATGGATTTTACATCATAATGAAGGAAGGGCTACTAACTTGGATATAAAGATCAATAAGTTGCCAACTAACGTCTTCATATGGAAAGAATCACATTTACTTTAACAATTACTATGGGGATATGAGAATAATATCTCAACTATGAAGAGGATTTATATCTAATCTCTTTGAGAAAAAGTTTAAAATTGAAAAGCCAAGTGGCAAAAATATTTGGGTGAAGTTAAGTCACTTTTAGTCTTTTGAAATTGTTTTGATAGATTGAAGTATATTAAAGCATTTTGATTAAAAATAAAGTTGAAAATGCAATGACACAAAGTAAAGGTTTTTATATAAAAGTGGTGAAAGTTTTGAAAATGATTTTTAGGTTTTAAAAGGTTCTTAGAGTATAAGAAGATGAATATGGTGATTATTCACAAAGGTTTTTATACAAGGGGGAATGCACATGCTCATGAATATAAAGTCAACAATACTATCATTTTCATTGGACTTGAGGGCAAAAGTATTTAAGTATTAATCACTAATATAAACAAACACATATATCACAAGTGTTAATCAAAAGGAGAAAAAGTTAACATGCTATAACAAGTAAAAGTAATGATAAAAGATAGGATAAATAACAAGTAAACAAGCAATCATGGTATCACTTTGGATTAAAGGAGTTTATGAAAGAAGTATGTTTTAAAAAAGGTGAGATAAACTTGTGAAATCATGAATAATTTTAATGTTTGAACCAATATATGCATCACAATCAAGATGAAAATCATGGAGCATAGTTTTTATTTTTGAACATGTTTCATGATTTGTTTTGGATTTGAGTGAGGAAACTCTAAAATAAACTCAAGATATCATGAAATTCTTATTCAAGAGCCAATATATCAAGTGAGAATAAAGATCTATCATGGTAAGATCAATCCTTGTGAGAAAAATTGGAAAATCAATCAAAATATCATGGAAAAGTCCTTAAAAAACCCTAAAAAGGTATATCTTTGATTTAATTAGAAAATAATGAGATAAATAATATTTTTGTGATTTTTCTATAGTATTCATAAAATAGAGGTAATAAACTAAGAGTATACAAAAAATTGGATAAAAAAGGATTAATTTGATTGGTGAAAAATTAAATGAAAATTGAAAAAACAAGTGGAAAAATGGTGAAGAAAATAAGTTGTAAAAATTGGGATGGACACGAGCAGGTTCGAACCCTCTCCCTATAGGCCACACATGCGTGTTTCTTACCACTGTGGTGGCTGCTTTATTCATTCATATTACAACTACCAATAAATATAAAATAAACTCAAATTTTAAATTTTGAAACACGCCACCCTTCTTCTTCTTTTTCGCATGGACAACAATAACATCACCATTTTTAAACATGTAAAAACTTCATTTCTCAACCATTTTGAAAAGTTTAAAAACCAAAGTTGTTCTAAATTTCACAAGGAATTAAATGGTGTAATTATTCAAGCTAAGACTCAAAGATGAACACGAATTTAACTCAGTACCAAAATGGAACCCTAACTATTCAGAGATATGATTCTCATCCCACATGCAAAACCAATGAAAACTAATTATATGGTTAGCTTCAGGACATTGATATCTACATTTTTATTTAGAAATCAAACGCAAATGATGCATGTATGAGGATATCACAGTTTGAGAAATTTACCAAATTAGAGAAAGTCAAATGCTTCTTCTATGGTTTTTCAGTGCAATGTGATAATATGGTTAGCTTGTTGGGACCTCCCTGAAGCTATTCTAACCCTTAATTTGCTTTGAAAGTTACTGAAATGCTCTAGCAAAGTCAATATGCAAGCCACAGTTTTGGAGTTTGGAGGATGGTGATGATGATGTTACATAAGTGTAACCGGGGTTTGTATGAGTTCTAAATGATGATTATGAGGTGTTTGGATGGTTAGCTTGCATAAAACTTGCAAGGGTGATGAATTTCAAAGTTATGGTTTTCAAGGTTCAAAAATGGAGTTTTTGAGCCAATTCTGATTTTGAGAGAGTTTGAGAGTGTTTAAGAGCTGTGAATTTCTATGTTTGAAGTGCAAATGAGCTCTCTATTTATAGAGAAAACTCATAGGTAATGAGATGAATTATTTCTCAAGTTATGGTTTTGGTTCAAAAGAAAATACCAAGTTATGTAAACTTCCATGGTTCTAAGATATAGTACAAAGAGTGGATGGGTGAAGAGACATTGTTTCCTTGATTTAGGGTGGAGTGTGATCAGAAGAAAGTATAGGTCTGGGATCAAGACATGCTTTGTACACAAAGATTTCTTTTCTAGAATGACAATGGTGACTTTCTTCCTCAAATGGAAAGTTATTTGAACAATAGCTTGTATCACTTAGATAAAGGCTCAAAGGCTTGTGTAATCTTCTAATTTTTTATAGATTTAGAGGTAATATGTCATGAAAAGCAAGATTGTATAGCATGGCTTGAAAATTTGATCATAAGGTTATCACAAAAATGACTTGTAATGCAACCTTGGACATCCAACTTCATAAATTTGAAACTCCTTGCTTAAGTTGTTACCTTGAAAAATCTTAAGGTATTCAAACACGTGTATTAAATGAGGATATTCTTATAAGTTAAGGGTCATCCTCGAATGTAGGGGTTTTGGGGAAATTGGAGCCAGTTTGAAAATTTGATTTTATTAAACTAGATTTAATGTTTAAATGGAATGTCACGCCAAACTGTCGAAACTGAGTTAGGTCGACCAAAAGGAAATAAAAGAATATATGTTAAGAAATGGTCGAAATTGGTTTAGTCGACCAAAGGGTGAAAGACAAGGAAAATGGTCGAAATTGGTTTTTGTCAACCAAAAGGGTTTCTGGACTTAGAGGAGTTGTTGTTGATTTTTAAATCTTGCCAAAGGGAAAGTGTCAAAGCGAGTCAGAAGCGGTTTACTTTCAGAAGCTAGGAGCGGGAAGATTTAAACTTCAATAAATTTCATAGGCAGTTACATTGTAAATATTATAAATAAGCAGATTTAGTGTAGTTTTTTGGTGTGTTCACTTGTATGCTCAAATCACTTGTCAAAACTCTGTCATTCCGAGCGTTAGGAAACAAAGAGTGAAGAAGTGCTTGATGTACGTGAATCACCACGTTTATTTTAATGCAAATCCTTTATTTTTCAGTTATCTCTTTTGAATACTTTATTTTCTTTCTATGTACTGTCGAACAAAGTCTTTACGTTATTTTCTACTTCGCGTAAATAATTCAATGCTCTCTGTCGGTAACGAGTCACTAGTCAATTAGTTTATTGAATCTTATTTTCATATGAATACCTTTTTTCGGTCACGAGTCACCAGTCAGTCGATCGATTCATAGTGTGGAAAGTCGTTATACTTGTACGCTTAGTCAGAGAGAACCATTTCCCTTGATAAGGATTTCGATAGAATAAGTATAATAATAAAACTCTTAGAACATGTCTTAAGATCAACTGGTCGATCTTGCGAGTTAACCTTAGTTTTAGGACTTTGGGAGGACCAGTGGTTATTTACCATTTTCCATAGTAAACAAATTGGCACGCCTAGTGGGACACAGTGCTAAGAATTTGTCTTAAGTGTATGCAGCTTAGAAATGGAAAGTTAACCAAAGAGTATAATAAACTATCATCTAGGAAGCATATATTAAGAATGACAATTCCTGATGTTGTACCCCAAAATTTGCCCTCCCATATTTCTCAATACATTTCAAGTAAGGTCTTCAAATTGCCCAAGGAAGTCCAAGAGTTGACCAGACAAATTCTCTCCTAAAGGCGGTCTACCTCAAATTAGGGTTTCATTTTGCATCAAGATGTTTGAGTCCAAAGGGTCCCAAATGATCACTATTGTCCTAATATGTTCTCAAGATCATCCATGTCAAGTTTCAAGCTTTGCAGAGGAAGTTTGCTCAGTCAATTGCTCAAAGGCCTGAAAGTCGACTATGCTAGGGCAAAAGTCAACTGTGTTCCACATACAGTCAAACTTCAAGGTTTTTGGTAAACATCCTCATTTTAAAGTTTTATTCATCATTTGATCAAGGGTTGATCATGATTCCTCAAGGATTGCTCACAATTCATCAAAACCCAAAAGTTGCTAAATTAGGGTTTTGTAGGAAAAGTCAACTCAACTTTGACCAAGCATAACTTTCTCATATTTTATCAAAAATGACCCATCAAAAGATACTTTTGAAGAGTATGCAATTCCCTACAATTCATCTTCATCTCCCAAGTTCAAAATATGCACTCACAAGAAGATATAAATTTGGACATTATAGGTCATTTTGAACAAGTCAACAAAAACACCTTTTTTGTCAAAGATTCATACATGAAAATGGAAGACTCAATTAAGATGAGAACAAAAGGGTTGCTTATAGAAAATATTAAGCTTTCTAAAAAGTCCAAGAACACATCTCTAGGGTCAAAATTGAAGGAGTTATGCATTGGTGAAGTTGACCCGTTTTGCAAAATTGCCAAAAGTCAAATGTGGCCAAAATTGCAATTTTTGTCAAATGGGCCCAACTTTTTGTGTTTGCATTGAGTTTGTAATATGATCCACGAACCATGATCCTTCCCACTTGTCTTTATTTTATTTTTTTCATTTATTTTGATTTTTATTTCAATTAAATCAAATAAAATCAAAATAAAATCATGAAAATATCAAAACTAATCAAAGCTTGGGAGTTACTATAGATCCTAACCTGGATCTGGGGAACACCTTTTAGGTAAGTAGAAATAAACTGTGAGGGAACTGTACGGTGTAGACCGATACAGTTGAAGTAGTAGCTACATTGATGTGGCACATTGGTTGGTACCAGTATCCCTTGTGGAGAAACGAGGAGAATACGAGGTTGCTATGTGTGTCATTAAGCATCAACTGACCTTAGAACCCATAATTGACCAACTTGGCCATTAGGAAGAAGTGAGATAACCAGCCTCGGTGTAAAGCTGAGAACTGGTTGATACTCGATATTACACTCATTGAGACCATACTCTCGAGATAGTTCTGGCCGCAAGAAAAGATTGCGTGAGCTGAAACCATGACCGATGGAGGATGGTCAGTGATATTGAGAACCCCTAGAACCCGATTACTATTATTAGGACAGGTTGAAACCAACTGAACTTCAAGAGGGTAATACCTAGACCCCATACAAGCCTTAAACTTAAGGGCTTTTGTGTGACTTGTTTTCCTTTAGCATGTCTGTTATCGGCTATACCTGCTGTTTGTTTTACCATGACATCATACATCATAACATAGCATGCATACTTCATTACACTAACCATTTCAAAGACCGAGGGGATTTATCTTTGTTCTGTTTTGCAGATTATGGCTTCCATGCGCAGAAACACCATCCGAGTTAACTTTGTGCAAATACCTGCTTAACTCAAAGAGTTAGTCTCAAAAGTTTCTGATACTTCTTCATTCATTAGGAGACATGGTCAGCTTCTTAGCTTGGTTACCTCAAAGTTTGATGAGCAGATGATGAGTGTGCTTTTCCAGTTCTTCGATCCTGTGCATCATTGTTTCACCTTCCCGGATTATCAGCTAGTTCCCACTTTGGAAGAGTTTTCTCACTTATTGGGCATATCCATCCTTGAGCAGATGCCCTTCACAGGTTTGGAAGAGACTCCTAGACCAAAAGACATTGCTTCAGCTTTGCATCTGACACGGGTTGATGTAATATCCAACTGGGAGACACGAAGCGGGGTTGGAGGTTTCTTAGCCAAGTTTCTGATAGATCAAGCTCAACTATTCTAGGGTATCTTGAATTTTCAGGCTTTTGAAGACATCTTGGCTCTCCTTATCTACGGTTTGGTTCTTTTCTCGAATCCAGATTCCTTCATAGATGTGAATGTGGTTAAGATCTTCCTGTCTCGCAATCCTGTGCCTACTCTACTGGGTGATATCTTGCATGCCCTCTGTTGCACCCCAAAATTTGCCCTCTCATGTTTTCCAAAGTCTTCCCCCTGCATGGTTGATCACAAACTCTTGCCTAAGGAAAAGGAAAATTTTTGGTTGGTGCTTTAAGTACATTTCGATTGGCATTCTGAAAAACCCTTCGATTGGCATTCTGAAGGAGCATTTCGATTGGCATTCTGAAGGAGCACTTCGATTGGCATTCTGAAAGACCCTTCAATTGGTATTCTGAAGGAGCATTTTGATTGGTGTTCTGAAGGAGCCTTTCGATTGGCATTCTGGACAAGTACTTCGATTGGTATTATAACAGTGTCCTTCGATTGGAATTCCAGAAGGTCCATTCGAAGAGGCATTCGAAGGGTCCATTCGAAGAAGCTTTCGAAAATCATTCGAAGGACGCCATCAGCCCATTCGAAGGAGGTCATCAAGAGGGCGCCCAAATCAACATGTCCAGGTTCATTCAAGAGACACAAATGTTTCAAAAGAGGAAAACTTTTAATGTGTTCGTTTCTTGTCTCATGGCATTTAATGGCCTATTTAATGGTTGCATCCTGCCATTACTGCACCTTCACACCCCTATAAATACAGGGCCAACAAACACATTACAGGGGGACGAAATATACACACGAAAATATACAACGAAGATCACACAAAAACTCTGCAAGAAGGGGACGGAAAATTAGAGGAAATATAAACACGAAAATATACAACGAAACACACAAAACTCTGCAGGAGAACACGCAGAAAAATTGCCTCAAAGAGCCAAAGCAGTCCTTCAGATCAAAGGTGCCCACGCCCAGAAGGCCAGATCGAAAGTACCTGCATCCAGGAAGTGCCCAGATCGAAGGTGCATACGTCCAGCAAACGTCCAAATCGAAGATCCAATCTTCTGGTAAGAAAGGGTAAATTATTCAACCTCATATTTGCATAATATATTCATACTTGTTGTTACCTCTGATTTACCATCCTAGACAGGATCGAAAGGCCTGGGTTTGGCACCCAGGTCATGTTTTTCGTTTGCTAACACTTGCTGCAGACATAGCCTGAAGGGACCCAGCAAGCGCAGGATCGAAGGGCCTGGGGTTCAATACCCAGGCCTTGCATTTTATTTCGCTCCCATACCTTTGCAGGTATAACAACCCAGATCAAAGGAGACACCTTCTCTGGATCGAACCCATTAGCATGCTGGATCGAAGGCCACTCACGCCTTACTGTCTGGCCCAATCGAAAGGACCAGGACCCTCTCTGGATCGAAGCAGTCCATTCCCTCCCCGGGTCGAAGCTCCTTTTTTTCCCTTGGATCGAAGGATCCCTCTTGTATTTTATTTTTGTTTTCCATAGACTTCCTTTTTTATCTTTTTAATTAACCTTAAAATCAAAAACCACAAAAATATTAGGATAGTTCTTTTTCTATTAAATTAATCTTGTTAATTAACCTTTTAATTATCTTAACATTTTTCCAAAAAAACTAAAATTAAATAGATTTAGATTATTTTCCCAAAATAAAATAAAACAACAAAAAAGATTTTATTCTTAGAATTTTAGAGTTTATTTTCAGATTCGCGCGTTTATTTTATTGTGATTGCCTATTGGGATGTAATAGCTTAAACTAAGACCCTTTACTGCTTTTGTTTCCCCAATTTTTGGACATGTAAATAATCCCCCTCCCCGAAGCCTTGTAATAGCGTAGGATTTACAATTCTCGCACTTTAAATTCCTGTACATATATTAACTGTTTAGATGTATGCTAACTAGGATTGCATGGCAAGATATATCTTAATTTAAAATCAACCACAGCTCGCCATAACATGTACAAAGATAACATAAACTGAAAATTGACACACTTGCACATGCCACTCTTAGGGTACACCTCACTTGGTTACCTCAAACGTGGTCATTAAGTATAGGATGTTTTAGAGGTCGTCCTTCTGTCCAAAGATCAAAGTTGCCTCGAAATGGTTGCCTCGATAAAAATGATCTAAGACATTAGGATTACCACTAAGACGTCCTAACGTTGCTTTAGTGACCACAAGTCCCTTAAATTGAATTGACCCAAAAACTCCAACGACGGTACTACCTACTCCTTAATAGTGGGATAGCACTGTCTAAAGGACATTCGCACAATTAAATTCCTTTTTGAGTAGGTAGAGGTTCTTAAGTACTTGCTCCTTTTAAAAACAAAACAAAAACTTTCCGCACTTACACTTTCTTCAAAAACAAAATTCTTTTCCAAACCCACAATCACAAAGAAAAGCAAACTTTTTGAAAACATAGTGAGCAAGTACCTAAGAGCCCGTGGATAACCACAGATAGAAAGGGTGCTAACACCTTCCCTTTCTATAATCTACCTCCCGAACCCGAGAAACAATCTCGAAAAGGAATTTTTTCTGTGCTTTTGTCCTTTCCCTTGGATAAAATAAAAGACGGTGGTGACTCTTGCTTACCGCGACACTTTGCGAAAACAAACGCAAACGCGAACTAGCATTCCAAAACAGTCAGTTCTCGTTCCCACCGATCACAGAACTGGCGACTCTGCTGTGGATTTACTCTGTGAGGTGTACCTTAGGATTAGATAACTTGTGTTTTCAATTGTATGCTTTGTATGCTTTAAATTTTGTGGGTTTGTATCAGAGTTCTATAGATCCTAACCTGGATCTAGGGATACCCTTTAGGTAAGTAGCAATAAACTGTGAGGGAACTGTTTGGGGTATACCGACATGGTTGAAACAGTAGCTACGTTGATGTGGCACTTTGGTTGGTACCGGTAACCCTTGAGTTACGTCAAGGAGAGTACGGGGCTGCCGCGTGGTGTCGTGAAGCATCAATTGACCTTAGAACCTTACTTGACCATCTTGGCCTTTTTTAGGGGTAGTGAGATGACCGACTTTGGTGCAGTCCGAAGTTGGTAGATACTCGATACTACACTCATTAAGGGTTGTTTTCTTGGAATATTTTGGTCGCCAGTTAAGTGGCTAAACCGAAACGATGAACATAGAAAACAATCCAATGATATTGAGCTCCTTAGAACCCGGTTACTATTTATAGGACAGGTTTTGAGCCAACTACACTCAAGAGGGTACTTACCTATGAAACTCCATGCCAGCCTAAACTTAGGGCTCTTATGTGTGATTTGTGTGCTTTCAAACTTGAACTACTTGCACATACTTGTTATCTGACAGCATGAGTTCCTTGCAAGTGTTTACAGTCCTTATCCAACAATTTGGATTTGTTACAGGGCTTACTTACATCACCTCACACTTTTGCTTAAACGCATAGCATACACATCATAACATCAAGCCTTAATATTTCTTTTTCAAGGATATCAAAGGTCTGTGATGCAGGTTATGGTAAATCAAATGGCTAGCCAGGGGCAAGAGGATTTATTTTCCTCTAGCCAAGATTGTCTAGAAATCCAAGCACGATAACTTGAGTCAGGGGCTATGACCCACTCGATATGGTGAGCCTAACTCTTGAAGAAGTACTCTTAGCAACATGAAGTTCCTTCAATCAAAGCTACCAGATTCAAATTCTAACAAGCTTCTTGTTTACCCCGCGAGATCCTTGAAAACATTGCATACATATATCATACATATCATTGCATAACAGGTCCCCAGTACAGGTCTCTTATCTTCTTCGCTGTTTATTTCAACAATCATCATGTCTATTGAACCTTCCACTGAGCAAGCTATCAAGGCCCTCCAGGCCCAGAATGCCCAATTTCAAGAGTTGGTCATGAGCCTAGCTAAAGGTCAGCAGGACCTGAAGACCCTGATTCTGAAAGAGAGGAAGAAGAAGAAGAAGAGGACCATCCTGTTTAACACTGGACGCAGGTTTGGAAACGGGTTGCAGAGTGAGATTGATCTGGCCACCCCATCTGGAGAGAAGGACAATCCACAAGAAAGGAGGGCTCCTAGCCCTATGGTCTCCGACAACGAGACAGAATATGATGAAGAACAGTATCCTCCTGCTGAGGATAAGTATAAACAGTTGGAAGACCGTTTGAGCACTATGGAGACACATAAAGTGCCCGGTCTGGACTTCGGAGATCTGGGTCTATCATCTGGGGTGGTGATTCCCCATAAGTTTAAGGTACCTACCTTTGCCAAGTATGACGGAGCTTCCTGTCCAAAGCTGTACCTCCGGTCATATGTGAGGAAGATCCAGCCTTACACTGCTAATAAGAACTTGTGGATCCATTTCTTTCAAGACAGTATTTCAGGGACTCAACTTGAGTGGTTCTATCAGTTGGACGAAGCCAGTATTCGTAGCTGGGAGGATTTGGTTGCTGCGTTCTATAGGCAGTATCAATACAACTCCGACCTCGCTCCTACGCGTACCCAACTCCAGGGTATGTCAATAGGAACGGGTGAAGGATTCAAAGAGTATGCTCAAAAATGGAGAGACCTGGCCGGAAGGGTGCAACCACCCTTGGCTGAACGTGAACTGGTTGATATGTTCCTGGGGACCCTGTCTGGTCCATTCTTTAACCATTTGATTGGAAACTCTTCAGCCGGGTTTACAGACCTTATCTTGACTGGTGAGAGGATTGAAGCTGGTATTAAGGCTGGGAAGATACAGAAGGGTGCCTCACCGGGTACCGATAAGAAGCCGTTTAAGAAAGAGTCCAGTGCTGTCTACAGTTCAAGAAGACATAATAGAACTAAACACCGCCAAGCTGTCAATGCGGTTGTTATTTCAAAACCTGCTGGTGCTCCTCAACATCACAACCAACAAAGGGGCGAGAAACCTCGAAGGCAGTACACTCCTCTTAGCATGACTTTATCTCAGGTGTTGCCACAGTTGCTGAAGAACAATCTGGTGACTCTAAAAGAAGCTCCGAAGATTTTAAATACAACATCACCGAGGCATAACCCTAACGCCCGCTGCGCTTATCACTCTGATAGCCCGGGACATAATACGGATGATTGCTGGGCTTTGAAGAACAAGGTCCAAGACTTGATTGATGCAAAAGAGATCGAACTCGGCCCTCCTGAGACTCCCAATGTGATCACTGCTCCCTTGCCAAAATATGGCTAGGATTGAAAGCACTTTTGTTCATTTGAATTCTGGAATTGTATTTTTCTTTGCTTATTCAAACAATTATTGTCATCCAAACTTTTGTTATTTCATTAATGCAATGCACGTGTTTGTTTTGAATTAATTGTTTTCACTATGCTTAAATTGCTTCATATTTCCTTTTTGCGATGTTCAAACTCTCGATCAAAGATTAAAAATTCTAAGCCTTTAGAGGGAGGATGACGAAACAATGCCATAATCTCATACAATATGCTTTTGGACAGACCCCGCTGACGATGTATAGGAATTGTTTCAAATCCTAAACAGTGGAGTTATAAGGAAGATAATCCCTCGTCAACCCCTTTGAGCCAAAGAAGTTGGAGTTTTTCTTTTCACCAATTAAAACCCTTAATTATAACCTGGGGCAGGGTAGTTTTTTCAGTTGATCCAGGTGCACAATGAAGGGCATCAAAGGAGTCCTTCCAAAACAAGAGACAGTGATGGTCCCGAATAATCGTAAGGACAGGCAGTCATTATCTCTCAGAAATAAAAGCCCAATAAGTCAAAACCTATGAAGGAGACTTACAAAACTGGGGCATCCCGCTGACTGTAATTACAAAAGAAACAGTTCAGGCAAAAGACATGGATAATAAAATCAAAAAGAAAGAGGTCCTAAAAACTCTCGACAAAAATGACTGCCTATTCAAAATAAATTGTCAGTATCTGAACCATCACTAGAATATCAGAGCAAAGACTCAAACAAGATCTAATGCACGATTAGCTGAGTTTAGGTTTGAAGAACATCACGAAGAGCGGGTGGGTACAAATATACTTTGAGCCTTTATCCTTTGTTTCTTAAACCGTGAACCATGCCACGTTATAACCCTTCAAAAGTCCTAACTGAAGTATGGGTTAGTCCGAGAGCATACTGTTACAAAAGGTATCCTGACTCCTGTAGGGCTTGCTGTAAATCTTGAGTTGACATCACATTTTACAAAATTTTCCTATCTTACTGAAAAAATGCATTTTCAAAAACTTCAAGACAGACATAAGCTTTGCATTCTTAAAATAACATTGTTTGCATATGACTATTTGTTCAAATAATAGAGAAATTCGCACGACGAATATCTAGTGAACAAAAGCCTTCTCAATAAAAAGGGTCATCTCAAGTGGAAGAAACACTTCCAACCAAGGGGCAGACATGATCATCTTCCACACCTGGGGCAGTCCAGTCAAGATTCCAGGGAATCTCTGAAAAAAGGCCAAATAACCAGGGGCAGACCTCCATCTGAGTCACTTGGGGCATTGGACATGAATTCCAGCAACGAATCTTGCATGATCAAACGAAGATCTTCTGGTAGTATGGCAACACTGCATACAGTGACATCTCCTTACATCCTGAGAGCGTAGACATAGTCAGAAAATACTGCGCATAATCAAAGACCCGCTAGGTTGACTGGCCTAGGCAAAAATAAGGGCTTCCCGGCGAACCAAAAGGGTTCGGGCAAAAATAAGGGATGAAAATGAAAATTTGTACACCCGGCAAGTCGAAAACCTGAAAAGGCGGCTTGGGCAAAAAAGGGTATCCCGATGGACTGAAAACCTGAAAGGGCGGTCCAGGCAAAAATTAGGGATCAAAGCGTACGACTATGTCCCATCATCTCGTCACTTGCCTACCAGAAGAAGATTTGTCACTTCAATTGACATTTACCAAGCACCTCATAGGTGGGGATAATACTAGATCCACAGGGCCTCCTCAGGCACCTTCTCCCGCAGAAACAGGGGCAATAAAAACTGTCCAAACTGCACAGCTGCTCTGCTCACCAGGTACAGAGGTATATTCAGCTGAAGAATATGGCTAAGATACTTTCACTCCCCGCAGAGTAAAACAGTAATGATAGCTCTCTCAGCTGAGACTTGCAGCTACGTACAAATCAACAATACTCTCCCCAAGCAGAGTTGGTCTACCATCAACCCTAAAAAGGCTGGGTATCCCCGAAAGGTCTTAATATTCCCCAGCGGAGTATAAGGATATTCCCCAGCAAGCATAAGAGTATCCCCGACAGTCTTAATATTCCTCAACGGAATATAAAAATGTTCCCCGACAGAATGCAAGGTACCCCCAGTGGAGCCATTTCCCCAGCGCAGTCTAAAAAAAGCTTCCCCGACAGAGTTGAATCGTCTTCCCCAGCAGATTCTGGAAGCTTATCCCCTGCGAGTACAAATAAGTCTCCCCAGCCAATTTCAGAAGGTTATCCTCAGCAAGTTGCAATTGAAAGATCATCCCCAACGAAGTTCTTTCTTTCCACAAGCAGGGCTTCTATCCTCAACAGATTCAATATCACCAGCAATGGTAATCAATCCCCAGCGGAGTTCATCATTGAAACCCCCAACAGAGTTTATCAACAGAATCCCCAGCGGAGTTTATCGTTAAAATCATCAACAAAGCATCTCTCCCCCACAGAGTATTTCCCCGCAGAGTAATCTCTTCATCAAGTTTATTCCCCAACAGAGTTCTTTCCTCCTGCAGGTTTATTCTCACAACCATCTTCGTTCATCATCCCCAGCGGAAACGAAGAACTCAACTCTATTCGCCAGCAGCTCCAGGATTTGTTTTCCCCAGCTAAAACATTACATTTCCATACATCATGATACATGCACATACGCATCATACAACACATATCTCATTTATTTTGAGAACATCATGACATCATGCATTTCATACATCATGACATTGCATACAGCTAACGTTTTACCTTTTTCAGGAAAAGGTCAATCAAAAGATGGCTACCATCAACCTTTTCAAGTCCCAGTTTAATACCTGTAGCAAGCTAGGAAAATATCTGTGGACGACTGATCATAGGTTAATACCTGAAACAAGCCAGGAAAAGTATCTACATGAAGAGATTGAAGATGAACACCTGTAACAAGCAAGGAAGACCTTTCTTTCTCAGGTCAGAGATCAATACCTGAAACCAGCCAGGACAGATATCTCCTCGACCAACCTTTTCAGGTCCCAGTTTAATACCTGTAGCAAGCCAGGAAAATATCTGTGGACGACTGATCGTAGGTTAATACCTGAAACAAGTCAGGAAAAGTATCTACATGAAGAGATTGAAGATGAACACCTGTAACAAGCCAGGAAGACCTTTCTTTCTCAGGTCAGAGATCAACACCTGAAACCAGCCAGGACAGTATCTCCTCGACCAACCTTTTCAAGTCCCAGTTTAATACCTGTAGCAAGCCAGGAAAATATCCGTGGACGACTGATCGTAGATTAATACCTGAAACAAGCCAGGAAAATTATCTACACGAAGAGATTGGAGATTAACTCCTGTAACAAGCCAGGAAGACTTTCTTTCTCAGGTCAGAGATCAATACCTGAAACCAGCCAGGACAGTATATCCTCGACCAACCTTTTCAAGTCCCAGTTTAATACCTATAGCAAGCCAGGAAAATATCTGTGGACGACTGATCGTAGGTTAATACCTGAAACAAGCCAGGAAAAGTATCTACATGAAGAGATTGAAGATGAATACCTGTAACAAGCCAGGAAGACTTTCTTTCTCAAGTCAGAGATCAATACCTGAAACCAGCCAGGACATATATCTCCTCGACCAACCTTTTCAGGTCCCAGTTTAATACCTGTAGCAAGCCAGGAAAATATCTGTGGACGACCGATCGTAGGTTAATACCTGAAACAAGCCAGGAAAAGTATCTACACGAAGAGATTGAAGATTAACACCTATAACAAGCCAGGAAGACTGTCTTTCTCAGGTCAGAGATCAATACCTGAAACCAGCCAGGACAAATATCTCCTCGACCAACCTTTTCAGGTCCCAGTTTAATACCTGTAGCAAGCCAGGAAAATATCTGTGGACGACTGATCGTAGATTAATACCTGAAACAAGCCAGGAAAATTATCTACACGAAGAGATTGAAGATTAACACCTGTAACAAGCCAAGAAGACCTTTCTTTCTCAGGTCAGAGATCAACACCTGAAACCAGCCAGGACAGTATCTCCTTGACCAACCTTTTCAAGTTCCAGATTAATACCTATAGCAAGCCAGGAAAATATCTGTGGACGACTGATCGTAGATTGATACCTGTAACAAGCCAGGAAAGTTATCTACATGAAGAGATTGAAGATGAATACCTGTAACAAGCCAGGAAGCCTTTCTTTCTCAGGTCAGAGATTAATACCTGAAACAAGCCAGGAAAAGTATCTACATGAAGAGATTGAAGATGAATACCTGTAACAAGCTAGGAAGACCTTTCTTTCTCAGGTCAGAGATCAACACCTGAAACCAGCCAGGACAGATATCTCCTCGACCAAACTTTTCAAGTTCCAGATCAATACCTGTAGCGAGCCAGGAAGACCATCTTTCTTTCAACAGGTATGCAAGTGCTCGCTAAGGAATCTCTTATGCGATCGACACTCCTGCAGATGGCATCTATAAGCCCATCCTCCTACCAACAATCTCCAAAAGGCATCTATAAGCCCATCCTCCTACCAACAATCTCCAGATGGCATCTATAAGCCCATCCTCCTACCAACAATCTCCAGATGGCATCTATAAGCCCATCCTCCTGCCAACAATCTCCAAATGGCATCTATAAGTCCATTCCCGACATCACAATGCTGATACTTCACCATGCGAGTGCAAATTTCTGGGCACTCTAGTCTTCAATTATCTTCCACCTTCGGATCACGAAAGGCTAGAAAGCCAATATATATCCTCAGGTTTAAGAAAATTGAACAGGGGCAACTGTTGCACCCCAAAATTTGCCCTCTCATGTTTTCCAAAGTCTCCCCCCTGCATGGTTGATCACAAACTCTTGCCTAAGGAAAAGGAAAATTTTTGGTTGGTGCTTTAAGTATATTTCGATTGGCATTCTGAAAAACCCTTCGATTGGCATTCTGAAGGAGCATTTCAATTGGAATTCTGAAGGAGCACTTCGATTGGCATTCTGAAAGACCCTTCGATTGGTATTCTGAAGGAGCATTTCGATTGGTGTTCTGAAGGAGCCTTTCAATTGGCATTCTGGACAAGTACTTCAATTGGTATTATAACAGTGTCCTTCGATTGGAATTCCAGAAGGTCCATTCGAAGATGCTTTCGAAAATCATTCGAAGGACGCCATCAGCCCATTCGAAGGAGGTCATCAAGAGGGCGCCCAAATCAACATGTCCAGGTTCATTCAAGAGACACAAATGTTTCAAAAGAGGAAAACTTTTAATGTGTCTGTTTCTTGTCTCATGGCATTTAATGACCTGTTTAATGGCTGTCTCCTGCCATTGCTGCACCTTCACACCCCTATAAATACAGGGCCAACATACACATTACAGGGGTACGAAATATACACACGAAAATATACAACGAAAATCACACAAAAACTCTGCAAGAAGGGGACGCAAAATTAGAGGAAATATACACACGAAAATATACAACGAAACACACAAAACTTTGCAGGAGAACACGCAGAAAAATTGCCTCAAAGAGCCAAACAGTCCTTCAGATCAAAGGTGCCCACGCCCAGAAGCCCAGATCGAAAGTACCTGCATCCAGGAAGTGCCCAAATCGAAGGTGCCTACGTCCAACAAACGTCCAAATCGAAGATCCAATCTGCTGGTAAGAAAGGGTAAATTATTCAACCTCATATTTGCATAATACATTCATACTTATTGTTACCTATGATTTGCCATCCTAGACAGGATCGAAAGGCCTGGGTTTGGCACCCAGGTCATGTTTTTCATTTGCTAACACTTGCTGCAGACATAGCCTTAAGGGACCCAGCAAGCGCAAGATCGAAGGGCCTGGGGTTCAATACCCAGCCCCTGCATTTTATTTCGCTCCCATACCTTTGCAGGTATAACAACCCAGATCGAAGGAGACACCTTCTCTGGATTGAACCCATTAGCATGCTGGATCGAAGGCCACTCACGCCTTACTGTCTGGCCCAATCGAAAGGACCAGAACCCTCTCTGGATCGAAGCAGTCCATTCCCTCCCTGGGTCGAAGCTCCTGTTTTTTTCCTTGGATCGAAGGATCCCTCTTGCATTTTATTTTTGTTTTCCATAGACTTCCTTTTTTATCTTTTTAATTAACCTTAAAATCAAAAACCACAAAAATATTAGGATAGTTCTTTTTCTATTAAATTAATCTTGTTAATTAACCTTTTAATTATCTTAACATTTTTCCAAAAAAACTAAAATAAAATAGATTTAGATTATTTTCCCAAAATAAAATAAAACAACAAAAAAGATTTTATTCTTAGAATTTTAGAGTTTATTTTCAAATTCGCGCGTTTATTTTATTGTGATTGCCTACTGTTGTACCCCAAAATTTTCCCTCCCATTTCATCAATATTTTCTCACCAAAGACCCTTGGAGCTCAAGATCAAGTTAGGGTTTGCTTTGCCCAAGACTCCTCCTTGCACTGTTGACCCAAATTAGGGATTGAGTTTGCACAAAGATGTTTTGACCTAAAATGCCCAAAGTGACTTTCATGCTTCATGATGGACTCACAAGTTTATCCATACCAAGTTTCAAGCCTTGATTCCAATCTTTGCCCAGTCAATTGGACAGTTGACCTAGAAATCAGCTGTATTGGGGAAAAAGTCAACTGTGGTCAATTGACAGTCAAACTTCATGATTTTTGACCCACATAAACATTATGAACTCATAGGAACCATTTGATCAAGTTTGGATCACAATTCCACAAGAAATTTGATCAGATCACCAAAAGGGCAAAATGGTCATTTTTAGGGTTTTGACTACACAAAGACAATTTTTGACTGTTTGACCTAACCAATGGCAATTCAAGATCACATATGGACTCAAGGAACCCATGGAATTGTATTGACATGTTCAACAAATTCAAAAGATCCCAAATGCACAAGTTTGACAGATGAATTTTCCAGTCAACTGATCAAAATTTGACTGTATACTGAAAAGTCAAACTTTGACTTTTTGGTCAAAATCAAGTGTCAAGATTCATTTTTCATCAAGACATGTCAAATTATGAAACTTGTTCATCAAGAAACCAAGAATTACAAAGTTAGGGTTTTGAAATGAAGAAATTTCATAACTTAGAAATTTTCTAAGTTATGGAATTTCCTAATTTTTTCCTAACTTTGTCCCTTTTTTTCATCAAGATGAAAATGGATTCAAGCTAAACTCAAAACATGAAAGTTATAGTCCATTGCAAAATCTACAACTTTGATTCACAAAGTTTCCTCAAAAGAAGCTTGTAGCTCAAGTTATGATTTTTGGAATAGGGGTGCAAAACATTCTTAACTTAGAAATTTTTTGACCTATTTTAGGCAGGATTTTTGCGTAACTTCATGGCCACTTTTCACATGCTTCCACTTGGAATTTCAACTTGCATTACAAAGATGGATTGTAGTACACATTCCAAGCTTTCCAAATTGTCTAAGAACTTCTCAAACACCCTTGTGGTTAGGAAGAATCGAATTTGTCAATATGGGCAAAAGTCACTTTGTTCATGGCCATTTTCATGTTCATAACTTAGGCATTTTTGAACTCAGCTTGCACAACTAGATTACAGGCCTTTTATCTCATCCACACTCAATAATTAAATGCCAATCCATTGTGTTCTATCATTATTTGGTGCATTTGGTCATTACATGAAGAATTAAGCCATATTTGGAAAAAGCAAGTTATCTATTCTTGAAAAGTTACACTTTATGTCAAGTTTACAATCCAAGAAGTACAAAGCAAATCTCTGAGGCACAAAGGCATGGACATATCCCACTGATCAAGACTAACATTTGCAGCATACTTGAGGGGCCTGTGGTAGCCTACAACCTAACTTGGCATTTTTGACTTAAGAGAGAAGAAACTTGCATATTAAACCACAACTCACATTCCTGTCAAGAGAAGCCTAAGCAAACTTATTGAACACATTCCAAACATCAAACCTGACCTGAAACACGAGCAAACCACCTTCAATACCTCCCCATTCACAGAAATACCTCCTTGCTGCAAAAACAGAGTCCCTTCTGCAACTTGACTTCCACAAACACTTCCACTCGTGCGTTTTTGCTGAAACCTTTGCAAACACATTCCCTATCACCCACTGAAGCTATCCCAAGCATTGAACACAAACTGTAACATCCCTAACATCATTTTCCATTTTCAGTTTTCAACTTTGCCGGTGAACTTCCATAGCTCGATTCAGCTAGTTTCAAAGCAAGCTAGAGGTTGGAGAAGCATCCCTGAACTTCAAGCAAGCTGTACAAGTCCTCACATTGCATTAAAAGTGCCTCCATTGCTGCACACGACTCAAGCTGAACAGGTAAAACTTTGAACTTCTATCTCTCTATCCAAGCATATTTAGGCTTAAGTTTGTGAAGAAAGCATGTTCTAATCATAGCCCTGAAGCCATCCATATAGTTACTTTTCATTTATATTGTGTGTGCTAAGAGTATTTTAAACCCGAACATTGGAAAAAAGCTAGGTCAGGAATTGGGGGAGAAGAAATTCTCTCTCATTTCTGAGAGTTAGATTAACTTCTTTATATGTTTAGAATCGTGGCTTCAAGCTCTACAGGTTTCATGTTTTAAGTTTTTGTTAAAAGTCAAAGGATCAAGAGATAGCAGGGACAAGGCAAAACGCGCGTTTTGTTCTGTTTGAATAGCCAGAGGTTGAAGACAAAGTCCTTTGGGCTGGGCCTGTTTTGTTTTTCTGTTTACACACTCATTTTTCACTTGCACCCCCTTGGCCCATTGTGTTTATTTTTATCATTTTTTGACTTTTTCTTTTTGTTTCTGACTTGTTATTTTTTGTTAAAATATAAAAAAACATTAAAAATATTTTTCTCACATTTTTTGCATTTTATTTGGTATTTATTTTGTTTCATTTAGTTTATATGTAAATAAATAGGTATTTACTTTTTACTTAAAATACTTAAAATAATACAAATACATTTTTATTTTCTGATTTTATTTTATTTTATCTTTTGAAAATATTTTCTAAAAAAATTTATAATTTTTTTTGTAAATAATAAATATTTTTATTTCTTGTATATATTTAATATATTTAATACATAATACAAATATTTATATATTTAGAATATTTAGGATAAAAATACAAAATAATACATTTTTTATTTTTATTAATATTTAACCTCAAAAATACTTTTTTTACAATATACTTCCTTTTTATTTATTTTTTGTACATAATTAATAAATATTATATATAATACATAATAAATACGTTTATTTAGCAAATTAGGGTTTTGCCCTAAAAACACAAAATACCCAAAAATTAATCCTTTTTATTTTTGTTTATTTGTCACATAAAAAATACTTTTACATACATATAAAAATCATTTTTTGCATCTTGCATATTTATTTTTTTTAATTTAATTATTGTACAATTAATTAACTTGTATATTCAATTTGGATGTAATAGCTTAGATTTAATATTTCTTGCTAAATATCCCCATTTGAACATTTGTACCCCCCATCCCATAAATTGTGTTGTAATAATTTAGGATTTTATTTTTCGCATTTTAAAAGCTTTCTAAATATGCCATGATAGACTTAGGGTTTTGTATGCAAAAATCAACCAAAAATAGCTTGACTAAACAAAAGACAAAAAAGCATGAAAATGGACAACACCAATCACACTTGCACCCCTAGGGTTACTCCACTTGTTGCCTTCAATAATGGGCCATGTTGCATGTTGAGTTTCTTTGGCAAAAACAAAACAAATCAAATGATCATAGTCCCTCGATGACGCTTTCGAAAGTTGCCTAAAAATGATCAAGTCCCTTAAAGGAAAAAGTTGCCAAAGACACTTGGCACCATTGCAATCATGGTCTAAACGATGACCCGCGCCTGTCCCGTTCACATCCTAACACAAGATTGTCCACCAAATACAATGGTGGAACAAAATTGTTAAAAGGGTTAAAACATAGGAAAGATCTTTGAGAAATTTAGAGTAGATAACTCTTAGTCACTTGATCAACTTGCAAAAACGCTCTTGCCTACTTTTCAAAACACACATCACAATACACTTTCAAAACAACTTTCAAAAAAACATTGAAAACTTTTTCAAAAGATATACACCTTTTTATACATCCCAACATGGATCATTACAAAGGTTGCCACCACATTGGCCTCTTTTCAAAACATTTTCAAACTCACACACACACAAAGCACCATTTCAAACAATTGAAAATCAAAGGAAAGTGATCTAAGAAAGTAACTAAGAGCCCATGGATAACCATGGATAGAAAGGGTGCTAATACCTTCCCTTTCTATAATCTACTCCCCGAACCCAAGAAAATATCTCAAAGGTTTTTGCTGTGCTTTTTAACCTTTCCTTAGGATAAAATAAAAAGTCGGTGGCGACTCTTGCTCAACCGAAACATTTGCGAAAACAAACGCAAAACCCAAGTCAGTTCTCCCACCGTATCACACCTACTGGGATGTAATAGCTTAAACTAAGACCCTTTACTGCTTTTGTTTCCCCAATTTTTGGACATGTAAATAATCCCCCTCCCCGAAGCCTTGTAATAGCGTAGGATTTACAATTCTCGCACTTTAAATTCCTGTACATATATTAACTGTTTAGATGTATGCTAACTAGGATTGCATGGCAAGATCTATCTTAATTTAAAATCAACCACAACTCACCATAACATGTACAAAGATAACATAAACTGAAAATTGACACACTTGCACATGCCACTCTTAGGGTACACCTCACTTGGTTGCCTCAAATGTGGTCATTAAATATATGATGTTTTAGAGGTCGTCCTTCTGTCCAAAGATCAAAGTTGCCTCGAAATGGTTTCCTCGATAAAAATGATCTAAGACATTAGGATTACCACTAAGACGTCCTAACGTTGCTTTAGTGACCACAAGTCCCTTAAATCGAATTGACCCGAAAACTCCAACGACGGTGCTACCTACTCCTTAATAGTGGGATAGCACTGTCTAAAGGACATTCGCACAATTAAATTCCTTTTTGAGTAGGTAGAGGTTCTTAAGTACTTGCTCCTTTTAAAAACAAAACAAAAACTTTTCGCACTTACACTTTCTTCAAAAACAAAATTCTTTTCAAAACCCACAATCACAAAGAAAAGCAAACCTTTTGAAAACATAGTGAGCAAGTACCTAAGAGCCCGTGGATAACCACGGATAGAAAGGGTGCTAACACCTTCCCTTTCTATAATCTACCTCCTGAACCCGAGAAACACTCTCGAAAAGGAATTTTTCCGTGCTTTTGTCCTTTCCCTTGTTGGATAAAATAAAAGATGGTGGCGACTCTTGCTTACCGCGACACTTTGCGAAAACAAACGCAAACGCGAACCAGCATTCCAAAACAGTCAGTTCTCATTCCCACCGATCACACCCTCTACACTCGTACTATGCATAGAAGAGGGACCCTCATGTGTTGCATGCCTTTGCTAGCGAGATGGTTTATTTCGCACCTCTCCAAGTCTGTGTTGAAGAATGAGGAAGGTTTTGGGTGGTCTTACAGAATAATGTCCCTTGCCCATACAAACATTCTTTGGAGTTATAAGGCTATGGAAAGCACTTCTGTCATTGATTGATGTGGGGGATACCCTAATGTCTCGTTGCTTGGAATCAGAGGGGGAATAACCTACAGTCCTTGTTTGGCTTTGCGATAATTCGGTCGTGCTCGGAGAGATGGTCCTCATGAGCTACTTCTTACAAATATTGCCTTTGATTACAAGGAGGACGTTGATGAGCATCACCGAAGGTTTATACGAGCTTGGGGAATGGTGAACAGATCTGAACCCCAAGAACTATGACCAAGGACTTCCCTTCCATGCAGCCTTACCTCCAGTGGGTCCGAGCTCATGCTCAGAAGCTTGGGATGCCTTATGAAGCTGTGTTGCCAGTGATTGTGGAGCCCACCAATAAAGAGGGAATTCCTTATACAGTCCTTTATCCTTACATGCCCACTGATCTTGGGGCATTGAAGAGATCCTGGATTCAGCTGAAAGAGGAGAGGGATACCTACCGGGAAAAGTACCATGAGCAAGAGAGAAAGATCTTTAAGCTCACCATGCAACTTGAGAATGAAAGAACGATCAATGACTACGTCAGGACGAAGGGGAAGCGTCCTTGGGATTTCTGATTTTGCTTTGTTTTCTAGTTTAGATTTGTTTTTCATTTATTTCTTTGTAACACCTTAAAGGCATTGTTGAACCTTTTTACAAGTTAATCTAATAACGTTTGTTTATTTTTTTGGTTTGAAAATTTAAATCTCCCAAAGTCTTTGAAATCATTACACACGCATCCCATTATCATGCACACCATTATAGGTTTCTCATCTTCTTCGCTGTTTATTTTAGCAGAAATGTCTTCCGATCAAGCTATCAAAGATCTTCAGGCACAAAATGCCCAATTCCAAGAGATGTTCTTGAGCTTGGTTAAAGGGAAAGAGGACTTGAAAGCTCTCATTCTGAAAGAGAAAGAGAAGAAGAAGAATAAGAAGAAGGTCGTTCTGCTGAGTATGGGCAAAAGGTTTGGGGATAGGTTGAAACAGCAAGCTGATCTGTCCTTTTCATCCAAGGGAGGGGAGGACCAAGAAAAAGAAAAGGGCCCCAGTCCTGCAGTTTCTGATAATGATACAGATTATGATGAGGAACAATATCTTCCTGCTGAGGATAGGTACAAGCAACTTGAAGACCGTCTGAGTGCTATGGAGTGTCAGAAGATCCCTGGTTTGGATTTTGAAGAACTGGGACTGGTATCTGGAGTGGTGATCCCTCATAAGTTTAAAGCTCCGGTTTTTTTGCTAAGTACGATGGAGTATCCTGTCCAAAACTCCATCTCCGCTCGTACGTCAGAAAAATCTAACCCCACACTGCTGATAGAAATTTGTGGGTGCATTTCTTTCAAGATAGTCTGTCAGGGACTCAGCTTGAATGCTTTTATCAGTTGGAAGGAGCCAACGTCCGAAACTGGGAGGACCTTGCTGCTGCTTTCTACAGGCAGTACCAATATAACACCGACCTTGCTCCCACTCGTACTCAGCTTCAGGGTATGTCTATGGGTGCAAGCGAAGGATTTAAGGACTATGCTCAGAAGTGGAGAGACTTGGCTGGAAGATTCCAACCCCCTTTGTCTGACAGGGAGTTGGTTGACATGTTTCTAGGGACGTTATCTGATCCACTTTTCAATCATCTGATCGGTAACTCGTCGTCTGGGTTTACTTAGTTGATTTTGACTGGAGAGAGAGTAGAAGCTGGTATCCGAAGTGGTAAGATACATAAAGATACTTCATCAAGTACAGTAAAGAAGTCGTTCACTGGTAAGAAAGAAGCTAGTGCAGTCTACAACCCGAGGGGCCAAAGCAGACCTGAACACCGTCAAGCAGTGAATGTGGTAGTGATATCAAGACCCACAGTTGCTCCACAACGCAACAATTAACAGAGGGTGGAGAGACCATAAAGGCAGTTCACTCGGCTCAATATGACCTTGTCTCAAATTCTACCACAATTATTGAAGACCAACCTGGTAACTCTGAGGGAGGCCCCGAAGAATCCCAACACCATATCTCCGCTATATAACCCAAATGCCCGCTGCGCCTATCACTCCGGTGGCCCAGGTCATGATACAAACAATTGTTGGGCCTTGAAGAATAAGGTGCAAGACTTGATTGAAGCTAAAGAGATTGAGTTTGACGCTTCGGAGAAACCCAACGTCATAACCGCACCCATGCCCAAACATGACTCGGGAATCAATGCTATTGAGGTTGTCTCTGCCACAGAAGATGCTGATGATGAGAATCCGGATATCGACAGCTGGATCTACCCGACTACCAACGGTGGATTGAACAACTGGACGGCGAAGGACTTCGTGCCTGTTTCTTTTATTACACAGTAATAGACTTTTGTTTTGAGATTTGTAACAAACAGTTCGAAACTTTACGGCCTGGTGCCTTGCCCGAGGCACCTTGGCTTTGTTTGTAAGGACTTATTGTTTGTCATTTTCATATATCATCAATAAAGCATTGTACGTTTTCTTGCATTACAAATTTTACGCTCCTTGTTTTTCTTTTTCATATCTCACTTTATCAAAAACAGCTATTGTCTTACACACACTCACATATCATAATGCAGATCCACATCCACGATGGATCCCGTTGATAACGACTCTATTATTGCCAGTTATGACTTCGAAAATCCGATCAACCAAGCCGAGGACGAAGGTGAGGATGATTGTGAGTTACCTGGGGAACTTGCTAGACTGTTACTACAGACGTCGAGGGGAACTCGAGAACTTTTCTAGCATGGTTTTCAAACCTCCTTCCCATAATGACCACACAGGGTCTTTTCTTCTTTTTCTCTTTATCTTTCTCCAACAGTGCTTTAAGGTCCTCTTGACCCTTTGCTAAGGTCATGAGGAGTTGTTGGAATTGAGAGTTCTGCGCTTGCAGATCCTTAACCGTCTGCTCCAAATCCATCTGGCTGAAATAAACAGCAGAAAGA
Organism: Vicia faba; assembly: GCA_948472305.1. NCBI lineage: Eukaryota > Viridiplantae > Streptophyta > Magnoliopsida > Fabales > Fabaceae > Vicia > Vicia faba. The sequence goes on along the minus strand of OX451740.1, from coordinate 732,379,440 downwards.
TAAGGAAACCTGGTGTGAAGACCTGTTTATGCATATGATGAATGATATGTTATTCATGTAATGCATTCAAGGATTCAGAAAATTCAAATTTGTTGCAAACAAAAAAGAACACACGTCATTTAAGAAGAAATTTGTTAGTACATAAATGCCCCATGGGCAAAATATTACAAAATTCTTAATGTAAAAAGACATTGCGCATCCTCTTTGGTGCGTTTTTAGTGTTGAGAGTTTCCTCCTCATTAAGTCGGCGGGTAAACTCCAAAACCTTCTTCTCACTGGCATAGAAGCTGGCTTCAAAAGTGTTCCATTCCTCTTTGAGTTGGATCCAACTCTTTTGCAATTCTTCCACTGATGTCGGCATGTCAGGATGTAGGAGGGTGTATGGAACCTCTCCTTCCATAACAAGCTCTTTGATCACGGGGAGAATGTGAGGGTATGGCATCATAAGATTCTGGGCGCGGGTTCGTACCCACTTGAGATAAGGCTCAAGGGGGATGGAATTCTTGTGCCCCAGTGTCTTAGTATCCACTTTGTTGGGCATCCTCCAAGCTCTGATGAACCTTTGTTGAAGTCCTTGCGCATCGTTGTCAAAGTAAAAAACCAAGTCAGGAATCAGCATGTCATGAGGGCCATCCCTCCGAGCATATCCAAATTGTCTTAGAGCTAAACAGGGGTTGTAGGTAATGCCTCCTCTAATGCCAAGTAGCGGGACATTAGGGAATTCCCCATAACGATCAATGATGATGACATTTTCTCTGGACCGAGAACACCAATGAACATCAGAATGTATGAGGGTCATCAACCGTTGTGACCACCTTAAACCCTGCTCATTTTTCAAAACTAATTGTGGAAGGTGAGAAATAAACCACCTCTCTAGGAGAGGAGTACAACACTTGAGAATACCTCTTTTCCTTATTGTTCGTGTGTAAAATGAGTGTAAGATGTCCCCAAGCAATGTAGGCACAGGATTCCGAGATATGAAAATCTTGACAGCATTCACATCTATAAGCTGATCAGGGTTTGGGAACAAGACCAACCCATAGATGAGGAGTGCCACAATCTCTTCAAAGGCTTGTAGATCTAGAGAATTCCAGCAGTATTGTGCCTTCTCAAGCAGAAACTTTACCAAGAAACCGTTGACACCACTTCTGGTTTCCCAATGTCCTTTGATATCAGATGGTTGCAAGTGTAAGGCTTGAGCAACATCTTCAGGCTTTGGTTCTTTTTCCGTACCGTTGTAGGGTAGTTGATGAAGAATAGGAATTCTCAGGAGTTGAGAAAATTCCTCCAAAGTAGGTACTAGTTGGTAATCAGGGAATGTGAAACAGTGGTGTAGGGGGTCAAAGAACTGGAAGAGAACTTTCACCATGTCTTCTTAAATGTTGGAGTTGACCAAGTTGAGAAGTCTACCATGTCTTTCACCAAAGAGAGAATTCTCTGGAATCTTGGAAGTAAGCTCCTTGAGCTGAGGAGGGATTCTCACAAGGTTGACTTGAATTGTTTTCCTGCGACGAGATTCCATGACCTACAAAACAAGAACAAAGATGAAGATCCAAACCCTTGAAATGGTTAGTGGATGCATATGATGCTTTATGATGTTCATGATGTATGCACAAACATATGTACAAGCAAGTCACACAAGATCCTAGTTTCAGGCTTGCATGAGGTTTCATAGGTAAGTACCCTCTTGAAGTTAGTTAGCTCAACCTGTCCTATAAATAGTAACCGGGTTCTAAGGAGCTCAATATCACTGGATTATTTTCTGTGTTCATTGTTTTGGTTTAGCCACTTAACTGGCGACCAAAATATTCCAAGAAAACAACCCTCAATGAGTGTAGTATCGAGTATCTACCAACTTCGGACTGCACCAAAGCCGGTCATCTCACTACCCCTAATAAAAGGCCAAGAAGGTCAAGTAAGGTCCTAAGAGTTCATTAGTGCTTCATGAAATCACTCAGAGGCCCCGTATTCTCTTTGATTGACTCAAAGGCTACCGGTACTCACAAATATGTCGCACTAATATAGCTATTGCTTCAACCATGTCGGTATACCCCGCACAATTTCCACAACGTATTGCTATTTACCTATGTTTCCCAAAAATCTGGGTGGAGGATTAAAACCCAAACAAGAGAACCAAATGTAAAGCAATCAAAACAATCAAGACATGCAAAGGTGATCTAAACCCTAAGGTTACTCCACATTCAAATCTAATCCCCAGCAGAGTCGCCAGTTCTGTAATACGGTGGGAGAACTGACTTGAGGTTTTGCGTTTGTGTTCGCAAATGTTTCGATTTAGCAAGAGTCGCCACCGACTTTTTATTTTATCCTAAGGAAAGGTCAAAAAGCACAGGAAAGACCTTTGAGATGTTTTCTTGGGTTCGGGGAGTAGATTATGAAAAGGGAAGGTGCAAGCACCCTTTTTATCCATGGTTATCCATGGGCTCTTAGTTACTTGTTTAGATCACTTGCTTTGCTTTTCAATTGTTTGAAATGGTGCTTTGTGTGTGGTTTTGAAAGATGTTTTGAAAAGAGGCCATCGTTGTGGCAACCTTTGTAATGATTCTTGTTTGAAAGTATACAAAGATGTTTTTATCTTTTGAAAAGTTTTCAATGTTTGAAAGTAGGGTTTTGAAATTGTGTTGTGAAGTGTGTTTGAAAATAGCAAGGATGTTTTTGCAATCTTTTGATCAAGTAACTAAGAGTTATCTACCCTATTTTACTCAAAGATCTTTCTTATGATTTTAACCCTTTTAACAGTGTTGTTTCACCATTGTATTTGGTGAACAACCTTGTGTTAGGATGTTAAATGGGACAGGCGTGGGTCATCGTGTAGACCATGATACCAATTGTGTCAAGTATATTTGGAAATTTTGAGGGACTTGATCATTTTGTTTTAGGCAACCAAGATAGCGTCATCGAGGGACTATGATCTTTTGTTTTGTTTTTGTTTTGCCAAAGTACTTTAACATGCATACCATGGCCCATTTTTGAAGGCAACAAGTGGATTGTAACCCTAGGGGTGCAAGTGTGCATTGTGTTTGTTTTTCATGCATTTTGTCTTTGATTAGATCAAACTATTTGTTAATTTGATTTTGGCATACAAACCTTAATTCTCTAATCATGGCATAATTGAAAGCGTTAAGTGCGAGAATTTAAATTCTAAGCTATTACAACATGATTATGGGGATGGGGGTACAATTTTGAATAAGGGGATATTTGACAAGAAATATAAACCCTAGATTAATATTACATCCAAATTGAATTATAAATACATCAATATTTAAATGTACAATATTTAAATAAACAAGATAAATAAATATTAAATGAAATGTATTATGCAAAAAAGAAGTTTTTTATTTATTTATGTATGCAAAGTATTTTTATTGTGAAAAAGGTGTAAAGAATTAAAATAAAAAAGTTGATTTTATTTAATTAAAGGGTAAAACCTAATTTTCCTTAAGAAAATAATATTATATATTATTTATATACAAAAATATATTAATATGCACAAAAATGAAATATATTGAAGAAAAGGTATTTTTTAGTATAAATAATAATAAAAAATAAAAAGGTAATATTTTTATATTTTTATTCTTATTATTTAATAAAATAAAAGTATATATGTATATATCTATATATTAAATATATTAAGTATGTGTAAAATAAAATAAATTATTTACAAAAATAAAATATGTTCAAGAAAATATTTTCAGTGTGAATAAAAATAAGAAATAAAAATAAAAGTATTATTTACATTATTTTCAAGTTTTCAAATAAATTATAAAAAGTATTCAAAATGTTTTAATGTTTAGAAAAAATGGAATAATATGCTAAATAAATGTAAAAAAAATGTGAAAATATTTTTAAGCATTTTTTATATTAGGGGATAAAATAATAAAATCAGAAATGAAATAGAAATGCAAAAATAACAAAATATAAAGAAATTGGGCCAGGGGGTGTGAAACTGAAAAGAGGGGTGTCAAAAGTGAGAACAAAACAGGCCCAACCCATTTCCACTTCATCTTCTTCCTTGTGACAAAAACGCGCGCTTGCCCTGGTCAAATGCTACATCCTGTATACGTGATCTTTTGCCAAAACTCAAAACATGAAACTTGTAGAGCATCAAACCACGATTCTAACCATATAAAAAACTTAATCTATCTCTCAAAGACCAGAGAGAATTTCTCTGGCCCTAAAATCTGACCTAGTTTTTTCAGCATGTTCATGGATGAAATTCTCTTAGCACGTTTAATATAAATGAAAACTGAGCATATGTATGGCTTCATGGCAATGATTACTACATCTTTCATTCACAAACCTAAGGCTAAATGTTCCTAAATAGAGAGATAGAAGTTTGAGAAATACCTGTTTCAGTTGGATTCGAGTTGGACAATGCAGAGCTTATCAACAAGTTTTGAGGTGCCTGGTAGCTTGCCTGAACTTCACTTGGTCTTTTCCAATAGCTAGTTTACTTCGAATGTTCCTGAATCAGCCTCCAGAAGTCAATCTGCACAAGCTTGAAACGAAAACGGTGAACACTGTAAATGGAGTTACAGTTGGCAATGGAGGTTTGGGATAGCTTGAGTGAGTTGAATGGAAGGTATTGGAACTGGTTTGGGGTGAAACGCACGAGGGATTTGTGTGATGGATGTGAATCTGCAGGGAGTGCCCTGTTTTGCAAGAAGAATGTGATTTGGTGTTTTGGAAGGCTTGAGGGCTCAACAAATCGTGTTTTTGGCTCAAGGCAATGCACAAAGCTTGTTTGGAATGTTGACAAGAGTTGAATATATCAGATGCTCAAGTTATGTCCTTTTGGCAAGTTGACTCGTTTTGAAAGAAAAGTGTGAAGTGAAATGAGGTAGGCCTGTACAGGCTATCTCCAAGCATGCACAAGTTTCTTGTACCTTTGCCCGAGTTTGTGGAACTTGTTTGCTGCAAAGAAAGAAGTCCAAGGCTCAAGAAATACAATGTTGACATAAAGTTTCCTTTATGAAAATGGAAGTGCTACCTTTATGCCCAAAATGGATTTATTCATTGTGCAAACCTCTAATGATCAGAATAACACCTTAAACCAATGAGTTTGCATTCAATTTTTGAGTGTGAATTGGTTTAGAGACCTGCAAACAAGTACAAAGATAGTTTGGACAGATTTTGCAACTTGTATGAACAAGTATTGGCCATGGATCAAAGTGAGTTTTTGCCAACTTCAAGCATTCGATTCTCCCTAACCACAAATGTGTTTGAGGAGTTCTTGGACAATTTGGAAATCTTGCAACATGTAATATAATCCATCTTTGAAATTCAACTTGAGACTCAAAGTGGAACTATGTGAAAAATGGCCAAGAAGATGGGTCAAAATCTTGCCTAAACTAGGGCAAAATTTCTCTAAGTTAAAAGTTTTAGGGACCCTTGTTCCAAAAATCATAACTTGAGATCCAAGCTTCTTTTGAGAAAACTTTGTAAATAAAAGTTGTAGAATTTGTGTTGGACTACATCTTTCATGTTGTAAGTTTTGTTTGAATCCATTTGCATCTTGGTGAAAATGTGGGACAAAGTTAGGAAAAATTAAGAAAAATTCATAACTTAGAAAAATTCTAAGTTATGAAAATTTTCAATTTCAAACCCTAATTTGCAATTTTGGGTTTCTTGATGAACAAGTTTCATGTTTTGACACATCTTGATGAAAAATGACCCTTGGCACTTGATTTTGACCAAAAAGTCAAAGTTTGACTTTTCAATATAAAGTCAAAATTTGATCAGTTGATTGAGAAATTCATCTGTCAATCCCATGCATTTGAGATCTTTTGAATTTGTTGAATAGGTCAAGATAATTTCATTGAGTCCTTGAGTCCATGATTGAACTTGATTTGCCATTGGTTAGGTCAAACAGTCAAAAACTGCCTTTGTACAGTCAAAACCCTAAAAATGACCATTTTGCCCTTTTGGTGATCTGATCAAATTTCTTGTGGATTTGTGGTCCAAACTTGATCAAATGGTTCATATGAGTTCATAATGTTGATGTGGGTCAAAATTCATGAGGTTTGACTGTAAATTGGTCACAGTTGACTTTTTCCCCAATATAGTTGATTTTTAGGTCAACTGTCCAATTGACTGGGCAAAAGTTTGATTCAAGGCTTGAAACTTAGTATGGACAAACTTATGGGTCTAACATGAAGTATTAAAGTCAATTTGGGCACTGAAGGTCCAAAAATCCCTGTGCAAACTCAAACCCTAATTTAGGTCAATAGTGCAAGGAGGTGTCTTGAGCAGAGCAAACCCTAACTTGATCTTGAGTTCCAAGAGTCTTGTGATGAGAAATGTTGATAAAATGAGAGGGAAAATTTTGGGGTACAACAGTTGCCCCTGTTCAATCTTCTTGAACCTGAAGAGTTAGATTGGCAAGTTTGCCTTTCGTGACTCGAAGGTAAAAGAGGATTGGACATTAGAGTGCCCGTAAATTTGCACTCGTCAAAATATTGTTGAGGGAATGGGCTTAAAGATGCCATTTGGAGATGGTAGAATCTTGCTCGGGATGGGCTTAAAGATGCCATCTAAGATTTGTTTGTTGAAAATCAGTAGAATGAACATCAGAATGGTATCCGTATTTGGAACGTATCTTAGTTGTATCTGGAGATTGGGTTTGTATGAGCAAGGGAATGGCGTCTGTGTCTAGAGCGTATCCGAGCTGTAACTATAGTTGAATGGAGGATAGAAAAACATATGTGTATGGAGCATCTAGGTGCTGGGGATAAGTTCTGAATGAGTGGCAGAATGACAACCGTGTTTGGAGCGTATCTGGACTGTATCTGAAATTGAGATCTGTATGAGTAGCAGAATGACTTCCATGTCTGGAGTGTATCTGAAACTGTAACTGGGATCTGAATAAGTGGCAAAATGACTTCTGTGGTGACTGCACTGGGGAGAATCAAACTTCTGGTGTAAGGGCCAGAATGACATCCGTGTTTGGAGCGTATCTGAATTTGAAGTTGATAGTTGAATCTGAATGAGAGATAGAATGGCCGTCGTGTCTGAAGCGTATATAGTCTGTATCTGATTGTTGAAGTTTAAATAAGTAGTAGAATGACCGCCGTGTCTGGGGTGTATCCGTACTGTATTTTGACTTGGAATTCTGAATGAGTAATAGAATGACTGCCGTGTCTGGGGTGTATCCATATTGTATCTGAACAATTGTTAACGATAGCCTTTTAATCTTATCCTGAAAAGGGTAAAATGTTAGCTAAAACACAAAGTTATGTTGCATGATATGTATGATGTAATGAACCGTGTTTCATCAATGTTTATGATATATGAATGTAATGGATGTGCATGTAAGCCGATTAGCTGTCTTGCTGAGGAAAATAAATCCTTGATAGCTGGAGATAATGAACTCTTTGACTGCTGCCGGAGAAAGTAAATTCCTGACCGATGTTGAGGACTCGAAAATCTTTGATTATTGAAGATGAGATTTCCTTGCTGACTGCTTGGGGATTAAAGATCTTTGATTGTCGAGAATGAGAAATCCTGGGACCACCGCTGGGGATTGAAAATCCTTGGTGACTTGTGGGGATTCAACAAGAGCTTTGACAACTTCTGCGGGGAATGAGAATCCTTCATGACTTTCCTGGGAAATAAGGAAAACTCTGAAGACCTCTACTGCGGAATTAAAACCTGGGAGGCTTTGAATGGAGAAACAGGAACTAGAATCCTTAGTCTGTTGGGAAGTAACTCTGGGGGGAGAGTGTTTAATCGGCTGTGGAAATCAGGAGCTTGGGTTGTATGCCAACCTACTGGGGAATCATCCTAGTTGTGGATAGGACAAGAAGTTAACTGTTATCTGGTTAATTCTTAGATTTTTTAAGGTAACCTGCTTGGGAAATTGGGGAAAGCTGAATAGTTCCCGCTGGGGATTAAAGTTGGAAATTTGAATTCGCTGGGGAAGAAGTTTGGAATATTCTAGTCCCGCTGGGGGATAGGTATTTCAGGGTTTTCGGGCTCCACTGGGGATCGAGAGTTTGAACTCTGATGGGAACTTTGAAACTTAACTCCGTTGAGGAATAAAGTTTATAATACACTGGCTCCACTGGGGATCTTGAAGCTTAACTCCGGTAGGGATATGTACTCCAAGGTTTTAGCTTTGTTGAGGATCTGAATGACATATTGTAAGGGATTTCTTCTGGAATAGCCTAAAGACGTTTTCCTATACTTTTGACCTACCAGTAATTATCTTTCTCAATTTGTTTTATTTGTAAGCAGTTATTATATTCAAATGCATATGCCTATTTAACAAAACATTGGACGTTTTCAAATAAAACATAAGTGTAAAAAGAAAGGAAAGACAAGCAAATTTTTTTTTTGAAGTATCTTTGTATTAACTTTTGTAAGTATCTTTGTACAAAGGAGACAGACATCCTAGTAAGAGAATGTTGTCGTAAATTGAGAAAACTTTTATACAAAAGAAAGATGGCTATGTGCAATAATTCCATGGGGTTCCCATTCTGCTATGGTCTTCACAACTCTGAGTATCTTGTCCATTCGCTGCTTCATCCTCTGATGATTGGATTGATCAGAAGCTAGGAGCTTGTTGGTGAAGAGATTGTCCTTAAAGTGATCCAAGGAGACATAGCCATACGCTTTAATTCCCTAACTTTTGCCTGGACCGCCCTTTCGGGTTTTTAGTCCACCGGGAAACCCTTTTTTTCCCAAGTCGCCCTTTCGGGTTTTCAACTTGCCGGGTGTACAGATTTTTTGTTTATCCCTAATTTTTGCCTGAACCGCCCTTTCGGGTTTTTAATTCACCGGGATGCCCATTTTTGCCCAAATCGCCCTTTCGGGTTTTCGACTTGTCGGGTTATTTTATGCGTAGTATCTTTTGACTATGTCTGTGTTTGCAGGGTGTGGCATGTCGTCGCCGTCCATGGTGGTCAGAATCATTGCCCCACCAGAAAAGATGCTCTTGATCACAAATGGTCCTTCGTAAGTAGGAGTCCACTTGCCTCTGGGATCACTTTGCGGTAAGATGATCCGCTTGATTACAAGATCTTCGACTTGATATACTTGACGTCTGACTTTCTTGTTGAAAGCCTTGATCATCTGTTTTTGATACGTCTGGCCATGACAAACAACAGTAAGTCGCTTCTCGTCGATCAAATTAAGTTGATCAAGCCGGGTCTGAATCCAATCATCTTCACTCAAACCAGCATCTTTCATGATCCTTAAGGAAGGAATCTGTACCTCCATAGGTAAAACAACTTCCATGCCATATACCAAAGAGAAGGGGGTTACCCCTATTGAAGTACGCGCCGTGGTACGATATCCATGCAGAGCAAACGGTAACATCTCATGCCAGTCCTTGTAGGTGACTGTCATCTTTTGAATGATCTTTTTGATATTTTTGTTCGCGGCTTCAACAACACCGTTCATCTTTGGCTGATAGGGAGATGAATTGTGATGATAAATCTTGAACTGCTCGCACGGAGCGGTGATCATAGTGTTGTTCAAATTTGTACCATTGTCTGTGATGATCCTGTCGGGGATACCATACCGGCATATGAGATTCTGCTTGATGAAGCGGGCAACCACATTCTTTGTAACAGAGGCGTAGGAAGCTGCTTCGACCCACTTGGTAAAATAATCAATAGCGACCAAGATGAAGCGATGTCCATTGGATGCCGTAGGCTTGATCTCTCCAATCATGTCGATGCCCCACATTGCGAATGGCCAAGGAGCTGTTAGCACGTTGAGAGGAATAAGAGGAATATGTACCTTGTCAGCATAGACTTGGCATTTGTGGCAAGTACGGGAATGTTGATGACAATCAGTTTCCATGGTAGACCAGTAGTAGCCCGCCCTTAGAATCTTTTTAGCCATCGTATGTCCGCTTAAATGGGTGCCAAAGGTGCCACTATGCATTTAGGTCATGATCAACTCTGCTTCAACCTTGTCCACACAACGAAGTATAACATAATCATGGCTGCGCTTATAAAGGATACCATTGCTCAGGAAGAACTTGGCAGCAAATCTCCTTAAGAACTTTTTGTCATTGACGGAAGCTCCTTCAGGGTATTCTCAAGTCTGGAGATACCTTTTGATTTCATGAAACCAAGGTTGTTCCACTACTTCTTCGGTATTAATCTCATGACAGTGCGCTGGTTCGTCCATTCGCTCGATGGTGATTTGGGGAGCCTCATTATCCCAGTTAAGTTTAAACATGGAAGACATTATAGCCAGAGCATCTGCTAGATGATTTTCTTCTCGCGGGAAGTGCTCAAAGGTAATCTGCTCGAAATGAGGCAATAATGTCAGGACATGTTCTTTGTATGGGATAAGATTAGGATGTCTAGTGTCCCACTCTCCTTTGATTTGACTGATAACCAAAGCCGAGTCCCCAAATACGACCAAATATTTGATTCCCAAGTCTATAGCAGCCTTGAGACCAAAGATGCAAGCTTCATATTCAGCCATGTTGTTGGTACAACTGAAGCAAAGTCGGGCAGTGAAGGGTGTATGGCAACCTTCCGGAGAAATGAGCATCGCACCGATACCATTGCCAAGTGCATTTGAAGCACCATCAAAGTACAAGGTCCATCGGGATCCTTGTTCAGGTCAGTCATACAGTCCGTTACCTTCAATGTTGTCCAATGTCATGATGTCCTCGTCAGGGAAGTCGAATCTCATAGATTGGTAATCTTCGACGGCTTGATGAGCTAGATGGTCAGCTAGTACACTCCCCTTTATAGCTTTTTGGGTAGTATACTGGATATCATACTCAGTTAGGATCATTTGCCATCTAGCGATCCTTCCAGATAAAGCAGGTTTCTCGAAGATATACTTGATCGGATCCATATTGGAAATTAACAAAGTGGTATGAGTCAACATATACTGCCTTAGCCGACGAGCAGCCCATACCAAAGCGCAGCAACTTTTCTCGAGCAGTGAGTAGCGAGTCTCACAGTCGGTAAACTTTTTGCTAAGGTAATAAATGGCATGCTCTTTTCGGCCAGACTCGTCATGTTGGCCCAGTACGCACCCCATTGAGTTATCCAAAACAGTTAGATACATGATTAACGGCCTTCCTTCGACGGGTGGCATCAAAATAGGAGGTTCCAGTAAATACTCCTTGATCTTATCAAAAGCAACTTGACAATCATTGTTCCATTCAATCACCCGATCTTTCTTAAACAGCTTGAAGATTGGCTCATAGGTAGATGTTAGGTGAGAGATGAACCTCACAATATAGTTTAAGCGTCCCAAGAAACCTCTGTTGTACCCCAAATTTTGACCTAAGATATCGTCTCCTATCTGCATCTTTACATTACATTTGTTTTGATCCATCGATTTTAAAATTCCTGACTTTTTCTGGACAAGAGCTATTCACGCTGAACATTAAATCATTTAATCGATTCGTGCTAAAAATGATGTTTATTAATTATTTATTATCTAAAATTTAAATAATTGAAATTCATTTTCGATTATTATGTAGTTTAAAGATGTATAGATAATAAAATAAAAATCAGAGAAGGGGCGCATTAATTGTGTGGACAACATTTATTTATTACTCATTATCTTAAATTTAAGTAACTAGAAGTTATTCTTAGTTATTATATAATTTAAAGGTTTATGAATAATATAACAAGCATTCGGAAAAATTCGTTGGTCAATAACGATTATTTAATCATTTGTCACTCTAAGTTAAATAATTGAAACCCTGTTTTAATTATTATAATTTAGTCCTGAATGATGAATTAAATAATTGAGGATATTAGTTGATCAATGATAATTATTATTTATCTGTTTATTGTTTTGAATGTAGGTAATTGAAATTTGTTTTCAATTATTATTCGTTTGGAGAAATAATAAACGATAAATAAATAAAGAAGAAGAATGTAAGGGGGAAATAGTTTTCTTTTATTCATTTTCTTATTGTACAAGTTATTATGTAAATATTGTATATATTACAGTAAATTACAATAATGAATTGACAAAAACTAAAATGAAATAAAAAAAAACTAATCTATCCTAATTCTAAAGCTTCCGATCCAATGCGTTTTGTCCGCTCATTTAATGTTACCTGCACAATTAAAAGAAAGAAATTAGAATTCGAATAAATAATTAAAATGCGGAAAATAAATTTAATGTTCATCATTAAATGCAATGGCCGGAATCAGTTATTATTTTTTTTGCAAATCACGGGATTGCTCCCGGTTCACAAAAAAAAGGAATTTTAAAACATATGCAAGTTTATGTTTTCCAAAAAAACTGCATGTTAAATTAATCACATTTGTTTAAAATCCCAAATGCAATTTCAAAGAAGCATACAACATAAGCATACAAAAACCATGCAGTAACCACATATGCAAGCATGCTCACTTAGCCTTTGCCTACACAGCAGGAAACAAAACAATGTTTGTATTAAAAGGAAAACATGCAGTTTGACCACATTTGCAAGTAATGTAACAGTCCCATTTTCATCATTTTCTGGCCATTGCAATTTCAGAAAAAATGTACAGCTTATCACTTTATATCAAAGCCATACTGAGAGAAAAAAGAGAGGGAGAAGTGTGGGATTTGCAGGCTTAGCATAGGCAGAAGAGGTTATACAAGACAAACAAAAATATAGCCAGTAGAATTAATAACACAGAATAAGAATAGAGACAAATTGGAGGGACAACATAGTGCAGAATGCTCAGGGAGATCCCAAGGCTTTTTCTTTTTCAAATTCCTGGCCTGTAGCGAAAAGAAGAGAAGAGGAGTTGTTATATTACATAACAAAAAGAAAACAAAACACAGCAGAACACATATCAAAGCCTCCAAGAAAAAACTTAGAGATTTGAAAAACCTGCATAATCACATACTAAAAAACCATTTTTCCAAACCATACACAAAAACCTTGCAAACCGATTGAGCCACAAAAGCCAATATCATCATCATCCCACTGTCATCAAAAAGATATAAAAACAACCTCACAGAAAACCAGTCAAAAAACCACCATCCGTATGGCCTAGCTAAAACACATGCCCAAGTTCCCTCGATTTGTCAAAACCACACAAAGTCTTACGTTCATCACCATGTCAACATTGTTGTTCGAGTTTGAGTTCCCTTAATCCAAAATCTGAAAGGCAACCGATTTGGCCTCAGTATCAACATCATTGGCCCCTTTCGAAAATTACTCAAGCCAATAAAATCGTCATACAGTACAGTTTCAAGAAGAAGTGTAGTATCAGTTTCAACAGAACCAAGCATAGTATCACATTCAAGCAAGGACAGAAGAACAAGTGTAGCATCATATTCAAAGGAGAAGAAAAAAAACAAAATCGTCATACAGTGGCACGTTCAAAGAAGAAGAAGAATCATAGTACAGTCCCAACCAGTTTCAACAAAGAACAAGTGTAGTATCACATTCAAGAGGAAGAAAACCGAAGCACAGTACCAAGGCTCAAGGACAAAATAGAAGTACAGTACCAACAACCAAGAAGAGGAAAACCGTAAATACCGTTCACCGTTGGACTCGTTTCTCCCCCTCTTCGCCGGCCGGCCTCCGTCACCCCTGGCTCATCCTCCGCCTCCACCTAGGTAACGCTTTTATCCCTATTTTTATTTTCTTCAAATGCCACTCAAATCAACATGGACAATCAATATAAGAACCATTCAAGATCAACACAATAAACCATAAAATCAACATGCAAGACGAATCTAACGTTAATGAATCAAACGCGTTCTTACCGTCTCCGCTTAAGCCGTCTCGTTCGTGTTCAATGGAGGGAAGAAGAGCCAAGCGTGGGTGGCCGGAACGAAGAAGAAACGTCAAGTCTGGTGGCGAGGATGAAGAAGCATAGCGAAGGAGATGAAGATCGTGAAGAAGAAGGAGGCGCCGTTTCTGCCTTAAGACAAACCCTAAATCTCAATTGTACAACATAACACCACCCTAATGCTGCATTAACCTCTTGGGCCATCCTTACTCCCAGCTTAAGCCCACGAAATTTGTACACCCCCCCCTGTCTTCACTTCGCCTTGGGCCTTATTCCAACCCTCTAGCCCATTCTGATTTATTTACTCACCTCCTCTTAATTTTTATTTTGACTATCTCTTAGAATTTTATAGTTTTATTTGTAATTTAGTTAACCAAAAATAAAAAGATATAATCTAAAGTTTTTTTAATAGGCCATTTTATTAATTCAAACTTTCAAGATTTAATAATCTTAATATCTTTTTTTTAAAAAATTAGATTTTTAGTTAGTAATATTGAGTTTTCATTTAATCTAAAGAATTCCTAATATTCTTTTATAATAAAAGGCATAAGAATAGAGAAGAACTAAAAAATATTTTATTATCTTAATTAATATCAAAAATATAAAAAAAACTTAATAACTTAAAAAACTAAAAAATGCCACGTCCTCATTAAATAATTCTTTGGATTTATCCTTATCAAAAAATGCGTAAAAAATTTAAAACACTTTCTTCCCGTTAATATTAAACAAAAATCATAAAAACGTATTTTTCGCATCTTTTGTTCCATCATTTAGATTATTGCTATTAATTGCTATTCGCATAATTTTGTTCGTGTACTTTTGTTTATTCGGTTTGTTTAACTCCAAAGGAAAAAAAGTAAATTTGTTGACTTCATGTCTCCAAATCTAACTGCGCAAATTTTCGTATTTTTCATTAAAACTTAGGATAATTTTTCCTCAAACATTCACCTTACTTCAAAATTTCAACCTTTTCAAGATTTATACCTTTTAAGCAAAAACTTCGACATTAGGTCGTCGTATCTTCAAAAACCCGTCCGTATCCCTTTTCGGCCAAAACGGTTTATTTTCAATCAAGCGATCAATTTTAAATAAAACAGATATTTCAAAAGGTTCCTATAGAGTACTATAGATGCATTGGGTGCTAGTACCTTCCCATTGTATAACCAACCCCCGAACCATAAGATCTCTTTTCAAAAACGCTTTGTATTTTATTATTGTTTACATTGCATATTTAGGGTTTTATTTCGCTCTTTTCCCTTTTCCTTTGGAAATAATAAAGCGCGGTGGCGACTCTTGCTTTTGTGAGACGAATTAATCAATAATTCGATCTCCGATTTACCCCGCTACATTTTTTATCGCTACAGAATTGGCGACTCTGCTGGGGACAGATCGACCTCTTGCTGGTCCATCCCTAAGTGGGTTAAGCCTAATTTGTTTTATCTGTTTACTATTATTTGATTTGCTTGATTATATGTTTAAATTGGGGTGTTTGGGTTTTTTGCGAAGGACGAATCCTATACCCGGATTAAGTAACACTTAAGGAATAGGACAGGCGGTATAGTCATGTTAACTTTGAGGGAGTAATCCCGAAGAAGGAGGCATGAGATCCCCCACTCAATGGAAGGCCCTCTTGAACTTAATATTTGTTTACCGAGTAATCGGGAAGACATTATTATTTTCGACCTAGGAGCCCGAGAAGTTGAGGACCGTAGAACCCTAACCCATCTTGGCCTTTTTAGGTGTAGCGCGGAGACTATAACGGAGTAATTCGGAAATAGTTGTCACGCGATGCTACGCTCGGACGAGTTTCTCTTGAGAATATTGCTAATTATTGAGTAATCAAGACGTTGGTAATATCCGAAAGAGGGATGTAGACTCTGAGAACTCTTAGAACCTTGTCTTACAGGTGTGATCGAAACATTAGTACATACCTTTGGGTGGGCTTTACCCTCGACTCCATGCTGAACGTTGAACCTTTAAACCCCATGTTTGCAAATTTATGTGTGACTGTTGCACTATCACTCATTCATGCATTCATCAACATCTTTGTAAAAAACTCGTTTTTCAAGGAACTTTGGAATGATTTTTGCAAACGTCTCAGGGTATTATGGAACTTGGAAGGAGAAATACTCGAAGCTTTAGCTTCAAGGAGCCCGAAATTGAAGAACTGAAGAGTTTGATTCCGAAGATAGAGAGTCCGACAGATTTTCAGAAGAAATATGGGTCCATCGTACCGCTCATGAAGCGCAAGATGAAGAAAGGCGTCCTCAACACGTTGGTTCAGTTCTATGATCCCCTGTACCGATGTTTCACCTTCCCGGATTATCAGTTGATGCCTACTTTAGAGGAGTACTCCTATATTCTTGGTTTGCCGATCGTCGACCGTGTTCCTTTTTCTGGGTTAGAAGAGGAGCCTAAATCCCATGAGATAGCAACCATCACCCACCTGAAGAAGTCAGAGATAGAGGAGAATATGACTACGAAAGGAGGAATCCGGGGTTTGCCGGCACAGTTTCTGTTGAAGAAAGCTCGTTACTTTGCTGATACAAAGGATACCGTTGCCTTCGAGGACGTGTTTGCTCTACTCGCGTATGGTCTCTTCTTATTCCCTAACGTTGATAAATTTGTGGATGTCAATGCTATCAGAGTTTTCCTGATTGGAAATCCGGTCCCTACGCTGCTAGGGGACACGTATTACTCTATCCATCTTCGAAACTCTTATCAAGGAGGGATGATTATCTGTTGTGTGCCGTTGTTGTATCAGTGGTACGTCTCGCATTTACCTGGGTCCGATGCTTTCTGGGATCTTGAGAGGGAACCGCGTTGGGCGCCAAAGATTATGGCTCTCACTCATTTCAATATTGACTGGTACAATTGAGTTTACCATGACGTGGAGATCATCGACAGCTGTGGTGCCTTTCCCAACGTACCTCTTCTTGGTACGAGGGGTGGAATCAACTACAACCCTGTTCTAGCGCGCCGTCAATTCGGGTACCCGATGAGAGATAAGCCGAACAGTATCCATGTGAGTGGTTTCTTTCTTCAGGAAGGACAAGATCATCAGGCTGCTAAGAGGGAGATTGAAGGAGCTTGGCGCCATATCCACAAGAAAGGGAGAGATATGCTGGGACATAGAGGTGCCGTCTCTTTGGAACCTTACCTGCAGCGGGTCCGTGCTAGGGCTTGTGCTCTCAAGATGCCGTATAAACTTGAGAAACCTTTATTCCCTGCCATCGCACCATCATCAGTTGCTATCCCAATCGCGGATGTAGGAGAATATCAAGGGAACCTGGCTAGGATGAAATCCGAAAGGGATGCTTGGAAAGAAAAGTACCATATGTCTGAATATGAGAATCGAGTCCTGACTCGACAGCTGAAAGAAAAGAAGGAGTTGTTGCTTATTCAAGACGGCCGGTTCGTTGACCATGATGAGAAGCTTCGTCAGAAGGATGCCTTGCTGAAGAAGTATGCGAGTGAGAGGAAGAGAAAAAGGGAATGTTCAGTAAGCGTGGCTCTCGTTCCTAATCCACAAGAAGAAATCGTCGATCGACTGATAACGGAAAAGAAGGATATGGAAGACTTTTACGAAGAGAAGATCAAGAAGCTCCGGTTACAGCTGGTATTTGGTCCGTCATCTGAGGATTCCGAGTGAGCTTTAGCTTTAGTTTATTTTATTGATGTCATTTTGTAAAACTATGTAAAAGGGCTTCACGCTCCGAAGTTGTAATTTATTGTTTTATTAAGAGCTTCATGCTCCGAAGTTGTAATTTATTGTCTTATTTTGGGCTTCATGCTCCAAGTTGTAATTTACTGCTTTCATGTTTCAAAGATGTAATTTATCACTTTATTATGGTTTTCATGTTGCAAGTTGTAATTTATTGCTTTCATTAGTGGATTTGTTATCTCAAGGTTGTAATTTACTATTCCAAATTGTAAGTTGTAATTTATCGCTTTCGATTAATGGATTGAGTTTTTGTTGTTCTAAATTCCTTTACCATTGATGTGTGCAAAGTTACTAAAGTTCCTTGAAAAACTTTCAAAATGAGTCATCATTTGCATTGCCATCATGCATCATTTCACATTCCACATCACATGTTTTCTAGAGTCTCATTCTTGTTCTTTTTCCACCGAAGGTTGTCAAGCTGTCTCACCGATACGACACTCGGGCCAATCGTCAGAGGAAAATGGAAGATTTGGAACAGGAAAATCACGAACTTCGTGGGGAAGTTGCTACACTTCGTGTCGAGATGGAAAAGTTAACAGCGTTGGTGGAAAGTTTGGTGGCTGTTCAGAATCAGCCATCGACTACGGCTGCCGAGATTCAGACTTCAACTCCAGTGGTTTCCGAAATTGTTACAGTTCCTGCATCCACAACTCAAATCAACTCTCCGCTTCAACATCAGATGCCGAAAGGTTTTCCGTGGGGAATGCCTTACAACTTTGTGCCAGAGGGGTATCAGCCTACCGCACAACCTATATTTCAGCCTGCATTGTCTCTTCCTCAACCAGAGACAACTGCCATGCCGCCAGTAATTCCATCTGTAACACCTTTTCCGCAACCAGTTATGACGACCGTTGCTCCTGTGGTCCACTCAGTACCATACTTGAATGAACCAGTTTATCCTGCCGAGCCCGCTGAAAGTTTGGGTCTTTTTGATAGAATGGAAGAATTTCAGGATCAGTTCCAGGAAATGCAGAAGGAGCTTAGAGCATTGAAAGGGAAGGATTTGTTTGGGAAGAGTACGCACGACCTTTGTTTAGTTCCGAATGTCAAGATTCCAGCGAAATTCAAAGTACCAGACTTTGAGAGATATAAGGGTGATTCGTGTCCTAGAAGCCATTTGACAATGTACGTAAGGAAGATGTCGACGTACTCCGATGATCATGATTTGTTGATTCATTATTTTCAAGACAGCTTGACGGGTGCTGCTCTGAAGTGGTATATGGGTTTAGACAGCATTCGAATCCGCAACTTTAACGATCTTAGTGAAGCCTTTGTCCATCAGTACAAGTACAACGTTGACATGGCGCCGGACAGGGATCAACTCCGGGCAATGTCGCAGAGAGACCGAGAATCTTTTAAGGAGTACGCCCAGAGGTGGCGTGAAATTGCGGCTCAAATCTATCCACCTCTTGAGGAGAAAGAGATGACTAAGATATTTTTGAAGACTTTGGGGGCTTTTTACTATGAGAGAATGATAGCCAGCGCACCCAGTGACTTTACTGAAATGGTGAGCATGGGCATGCGATTAGAGGAAGGAATTCGCGAGGGGCGTTTGGTTAAAGAAGGGAGTCCGTCTAGCAGTGTGAAGAAGTTCGGAGGTGTTTTCCCGAAGAGAAAAGAGCAAGATGTCAGTGCTTTGTTTCCGGGTAGGCCTAGGAGAGGTTACTCTCACGTTGCGGCAGTCACTCCGGCTGTCCGCCCAGCTTTGATAGCCCCATCTCATCAAATTCCACCAACTCAACCACGGCCTTTTCAGCAGCAGCCTCGACAACAGGCTTATCCATTCAACAATCAGAACCGTTCGCCCAGGAAGCCGCAGTTCGATGCCATTCCTATGACGTATACTGAATTGTTCCCTGCTCTCATTAGAAAGAATCTCATCACAACAAAGCCACCTCCTGTCGCACCGAACAGTGCTTCTCCGTGGTACAAGGCGGATCAATTCTGTGAATATCATCAAGGGTCGCCGGGGCACAACCTTGAGAATTGCTTTGCTTTGAAGGCGGATGTGCAGAGATTAATTAAGAACGGCATCTTGTCTTTTAAGGATGTTAATCCAAACGTCAGAGATAACCCTTTGCCCCGACATGGGGCAGCTTCTGTGAATATGGTGGAAGGTTGTCCGGGGAAGTTCCGAGTTTTTCAAGTCGAGCACATCAGAGAATCATTGATCAGGTTACATCAGAGTTTGAGAAGACTTGCCTTTGTTAGGCACCAGCATGACTATGACGTTTGTGAGTTTTGTTCAAGAGAAGATGATTGTCCTATTGTGAAGGAGGACATTCAGAAGTTGCTAGATCAGAGAATTATCACTATTACCTATGACCGAAATCCTGAAGATGAAGTGAATGTTATCACCCCACAATTTAATTTGCCCGAATCAGTAGAGATTGCTTACAACAGCCAGACTGCGTCTGCTGATCCTTTGATTATTTACCCACCTGGCCCTGTGCCTTATAGCTCAGACCAAGCCGTGCCGTACAAGTATCACGCCACCATGATCGAGAATGGGGTAGAGGTCCCCATACCAACTAGACCGTCTTTTGTTAATATTGCCGATGTGAGTAGAGTGACAAGAAGTGGGCGTGTTTTTGCCGCAGTACCGTCGAGAAGACCAGAAGTTCAAGTTAGGAGGCCCATGCCGGCGGAGATTCCTGTAAGAAATGGTGAACCAAGAGTCGAGATAGGCCGATCCAGTGAATCTATCCCTCACCCTGAAGAAGATGAAATCTTAAAGCTTATCAAAAGAAGTGAGTATAAGATTGTGGACCAGCTCCTGCAAACACCTTCCAAGATTTCCTTGCTTGCCTTATTGAGAGATTCCGGTGCACATAGAGAAGCCTTGATGAAAGTTTTGGACCAGGCGTTCGTAGACCATGATGTGACAGTGGATCAGTTTGATGGGATTGTGGGAAATATAACCTCGTGTAACAACTTGGGTTTCAGTGACGAAGAACTCCCGGAGGAGGGGAGAAACCATAATATGGCTCTGCACATTTCAGTAAGTTGTGGAAACGATACCTTATCAAGTGTGTTAGTGGATACGGGCTCGTCATTGAATGTGATGCCCAAGACCACGTTGTCTCGACTTTCATATCCAGGTGCTCCTATGAGGCCTAGCGGAGTAATTGTTAAGGCGTTTGATGGTTCCAGGAAGACAGTTATTGGTGAAGTGGATCTTCCCATAGTGATTGGTCCCCATACTTTTCAAATCACTTTCCAAGTGATGGATATCCGTGCTGCTTACAGTTGTTTATTGGGCCGTCCCTGGATCCATGATGCCGGGGCAGTCACCTCCACGCTCCATCAGAGATTAAAGTTTGTGAGACATGGGAAGCTAGTGATGATTGGGGGAGAGCAGGCCATGGTGGTAAGTCATTTATCATCATTTTCTTTTATTGATGCTGACGAGGACGTCGGGACCCAGTTTCAGGGCCTATCTGTTGCTAAGAATACAGTGAAGAAGCAAGGGGCATCCATCTCTTCTTTTGAGGATGCACGGCGAGTAGTGGAAAGTGGTTCGGCCGAAGGATGGGGCCAGGTGTTGACGTTACCCGAGAACAAGTCTGGGGAAGGTTTGGGTTTTCATCCAATAGCTGCAAGGGTCAAGAAAGAAGTGGTTGTTCGTCCAATTCAAGAGGTCTTTCGGAGTGCAGGGTTTGTGCATCCTGAGGTTGATGCTGTCATAGATGATGATTCCGAGGAGGATTTGCCCGTGCTTGTGACGCCTGGATTGGCTTGCCAAAACTGGATAGCTGTTGATATTCCCGTGGTTATGCATATTTCCGAGTAATGTTTTGTTTATTTTCCTTTTTGAAAAATCGCTCTGCCCAAGGCGAAACGTATTTTGTGTCGGGCTATGAAAATAACTCCTTTTGCTCTGCCCAAGGCAAAAGAGAAATGTCTGGGCTTTCTGTTTCAAGTATTTCCTCTTTAATGAATAAAAATGTTATTTTGTCCACTGCTGTTTTATTTTTCACTTTTTGGGGAAATAATAATGAAAATTAATTAAGAACATGTTGTTTTATTTGCACAAATCGATTTCTAAAATAAAGCATAATCATGTGTCCAGATTACTTCATGGCTTAACCATCGAAAACAATGATCCTATGCCCTCTCCCAACTTTGAATTCCCTGTGTTCAGAGCCGAAGAAGGGGATGATGAAGAGGTTCCTGTTGAGATTTCCCGTTTGCTTGAGCGGGATGAGAAGGTCATTCAACCATTTGAAGAACCTGTAGAGTTGGTTAATTTGGGTGATGAAGAGGATAGAAAGGAAGTCAAGGTCGGAACATTGCTTATCCCGGAAGTTAAGGAGAAGATGTTGGAGCTTCTCAGAGAGTATGTTGACGTGTTTTCTTGGTCCTACCAAGATATGCCAGGGTTGGACAACGACTTTGTGGAGCATCGTTTACCGCTGAGACCTGAGTGTCCACCGATCAAGCAGAAGTTGAGACGGACTCGTCCCGACATGGCTGACAAGATTAAAGAGGAGGTTCAGAAACAGATCAACGCAGGTTTCCTTGTTACGTCGGTCTATCCTCAGTGGTTAGCCAATATAGTGCCTGTTGCAAAGAAAGATGGCAAAGTTCGGATGTGTGTAGACTACAGAGATCTGAATAGAGCTAGTCCGAAGGACGATTTCCCGTTACCTCATATTGACTTGTTGGTCGACAGTACCGCCAAGTTCAAAGTTTTTTCTTTCATGGATGGTTTCTCCGGTTACAATCAAATCAAGATGGCGCCGGAAGATATGGAGAAGACCGCATTCATTACACCTTGGGGAACTTTCTGTTATCGGGTTATGCCGTTTGGTTTGAGGAATGCTGGTGCAACATACCAAAGAGCCATGACTGCTTTGTTCCATGACTTGATGCAAAAGGAGATCGAAGTGTATGTGGATGACATGATTGCCAAATCACAGACTGAGGAAGATCACTTGGAGCATTTGTTAAAGTTATTCCAGCGTTTGAGAAAGTACAAACTCCGTCTGAATCCCAACAAGTGCACTTTTGGTGTTCGTTCTGGAAGACTTCTGGGTTTCATTGTCAGTCAGAAAGGTATTGAAGTAGATCCTGATAAAGTCAAAGCTATTCGGGAAATGCCCGCACCCAAGACGGAAAAACAAGTAAGAGGATTCCTTGGGAGACTGAACTACATTTCTAGATTCATATCTCATATGACTGCTACCTGTGGGCCGATTTTCAAACTTCTCCGCAAGAACCAAGGATGTGTGTGGACAGAAGATTGTCAGAGAGCTTTTGATAGTATCAAAGAATATTTGCTTGAACCTCCCATTTTGATTCCTCCAGTGGAAGGAAGACCTTTGATTATGTACCTGACTATATTGGAAGACTCCATGGGATGTGTGCTTGGTCAGCAAGACGAGACTGGAAGAAAGGAACATGCTGTATATTATCTGAGTAAGAAATTCACAGACTGTGAGTCTCGATACTCATTGCTTGAGAAAACTTGTTGTGCTTTAGCTTGGGATGCTCGCCGTCTGCGCCAGTATATGATTAATCACACTACTTGGTTGATCTCCAAAATGGACCCAATCAAGTATATCTTTGAGAAGCCCGCCTTATCTGGAAGGATAGCCCGTTGGCAGATGTTGTTATCTGAATATGACATTGAGTACCACACTCAGAAAGCAATCAAAGGGAGTATTTTAGCTGATCATTTGGCTCACCAACCAATTGAAGACTATCAATCCATCAAGTTTGACTTCCCAGATGAAGATGTTATGTACTTGAAAGCTAAAGACTGTGAAGAGCCGTTACCTGAAGAAGGACCTGATCCTGAATCCCGGTGGGGTTTGATATTTGACGGAGCTGTGAATTCCTATGGAAATGGAATTGGGGCAATCATCGTTACTCCCCGAGGTACTCATATCCCGTTCACGGCAAGACTGAAGTTTGACTGCACGAACAACATGGCGGAATATGAGGCATGTATTATGGGTCTCGAAGAAGCAGTGGATCTAAGGATTAAGATTCTAGATATTTACGGAGATTCGGCACTGGTGATTAATCAAATCAAAGGAGAATGGGAGACTCGTCATCCTGGTTTGATCCCTTACAGAGACTATGCTAGAAGGTTGTTAACCTTCTTCAACAAGGTGGAATTACATCATATCCCTAGGGATGAGAATCAAATGGCCGATGCTTTGGCCACTTTGTCTTCAATGTTTCAAGTGAATGATTGGAACGACGTGCCTACAATCCGAGTTATGCGCCTCGATAGACCTGCTCATGTGTTTTCAGTGGAAGAGGTCACCGACGACAAACCGTGGTTCTATGACATTAAACGAGTTCTTCAAACTCAAGAGTACCCACCCGGGGCATCCAACAAAGATAGGAAGACATTGAGAAGATTAGCAAGCAGTTTCTTTCTCAATGAAGAGGTGTTGTATAAGAGGAATTATGACATGGTCTTGCTCAGATGTGTAGACAAACGTGAAGCAGACATGCTGATGCAAGAAGTGCACGAAGGATCCTTTGGCACTCATGCCAATGGACATGCAATGGCCAGAAAGATGTTGAGAGCTGGTTACTACTGGATGACAATGGAATCTGATTGCTGCAAGTATGTGAAGAAGTGTCATAAATGCCAGATTTATGCGGACAAGATGCACGTGCTGCCGACCCTCCTCAATGTTATATCTTCACCTTGGCCTTTCTCTATGTGGGGCATTGATATGATTGGGATGATTGAACCTAAAGCTTCAAATGGTCATCGTTTTATCTTGGTGGCGATCGATTATTTTACCAAATGGGTGGAAGCAGCATCTTATGCTAATGTAACCAGAC
The DNA here is from genome assembly GCA_948472305.1 of Vicia faba. NCBI lineage: Eukaryota > Viridiplantae > Streptophyta > Magnoliopsida > Fabales > Fabaceae > Vicia > Vicia faba. Next base: position 732,355,161 of record OX451740.1, on the reverse strand, counting down.
AGGTGGTAGTCAGATTTATCAAGAATCAGATCATTTGTCGGTATGGTATCCCGAGCAAGATTATCACTGATAATGGGTCGAATTTGAATAACAAGATGATGAAGGAGCTTTGTGAAGAGTTCAGGATCGAACATCATAATTCCTCTCCCTACAGACCGAAGATGAATGGGGCTGTTGAAGCTGCTAACAAGAATATCAAGAAGATTGTCCAGAAGATGGTGGTAACTTATAAGGACTGGCATGAAATGCTTCCGTTTGCTTTACACGGGTACCGTACTTCGGTTCGAACTTCAACGGGCGTGACCCCTTTCTCCCTAGTTTATGGTATGGAAGCAGTACTCCCCGTGGAGGTTGAGATTCCGTCTCTGAGAGTGTTGATGGAAGCCAAGCTTTCTGAGGCCGAATGGTGTCAAAGTAGGTATGATCAGTTGAATTTAATCGAAGAAAAGAGATTGACGGCGTTGTGTCACGGTCAATTGTATCAACAAAGAATGAAGAAGGCTTTTGATAAGAAGGTTCGATCGCGCGAGTTCAGAGAAGGTGACCTTGTGCTCAAGAAGATATTATCTTTCCAACCTGATTCTATGGGCAAATGGGCTCCGAATTATGAAGGACCGTATGTTGTTAAGAAAGTTTTCTCTGGAGGTGCCATGATTCTCACCAATATGGATGGTGAAGACCTCCCGCGTCCCTTGAACGCCGATGCAGTCAAGAAGTATTTCGCTTAGGCAAATTTCTGGTCAAATCAGTTTCAGCATCTGAACACATTCTGGAATTCAAAGTTGTTAGGGAGAATAGCGATCACTGTTTTTGTATGACCTTTTATTTCATGTACTATTTCCCCAAGCTTTTGTAAACCGTTGGAGTCGCATTGTTAGCGAACAACCTCTTATTAATAAAGTTTGAGCACTTATCTTTTGTGGGCAAAATTTTAATTTTTATGGAAAATACTTGAAACAAATTTACTTAAATGTCCTTATTTTAAAAATGTGTCGTGAATAACGAAAGGAATATTGACAGTTTGTTCCAAAGATGGTCAAGCCATGAAATGCAAAGCAGTGTAGTAGTTTATCCTTGCTTGATGAGCATGTTTCGTTTCAAATCATCGTGAGGTGTTGGTTGTGTAAACTTGTGTTTCTAGTAGTACTAAGTTTAGTGACTCCCCAGCTGTTCCAGTTGAGCTTCGTTTTGGCTATCTCGATCTAGGCGATTTCTGAAATGTGGTGCATTTTGTCTCATACCATGATCTATTGATGTTAGAAGATTGGATTTGGATGTTCTTTTCCTCAGAAGATTTGGACCTTATAGCGTGATACCCTCCGACGTTGCTGTGTGTTTCCAGTTCCGTTTATATTCCGTCTTTTCAAGATTGGCCGAGTATCTATTTCGCTGTGACATCTTATTATCTCCAAGATATTTCATCTGTCTGTTTTGTCAGCATAACATTCACTTATTCATCTACACTCATATCAGCATGCATATCCACATTTGCCGTTTGATTTTTGAGTCTTACCTTGTTTGTTCGAACAACGTACATATGTTCTTTCCAAGTAGGAAGTCGGCTTAGGTAGAAAATGTGCTTCCTTTCTAAATTCCCCAACTGAGCTAATCCTCATGGATGATTTTGGTTTAGCCTACCTCGCCCATTCTTGAATACGACGAATTCCCCAATTGAGTTACTTTCTCACCGGGTAGAGTCTTGTTTGACTGTTTTCTCTCTGGTTACTCCTGGATGAAGTTGTCGCCTCTTGCATAGGCTATCTCTTTGATTTTCCCCAGTGAATTTGCGACCTAGACGGTTGGTGCATTTATTTTGCACATTTAAGTATTTGATCTCCTCGGGAAGGATTGATTCAGGGTTCTCTTTGATGAAGATTTTATTCTCTGCCAATATCATCGTAGTTTCCTTCTGAATTATTTTGGAAAAACGACAAGCGTTAGCTCTCCATGAGCAACTTGTATGTTATAGACCCCGTTGGAAAACGACAAGCGGCAGCTCTTCACGAGCAACTTGTACGTTACTTTTCGAAAGCGCCGAGCAGCAGTTCTTCATGAGCTACTAGTGCGTCATTTTATCTTTTCGAAAGCGCCGAGCAGCAGTTCTTCATGAGCTACTAGTGCGTCATTTTATCTCTTCGAAAGCGCCGAGCAGCAGTTCTTCATGAGCTACTAGTGCGTCATTTTTATCTTTTCGAAAGCGCCGAGCAGCAGTTCTTCATGAACTACTAGTGCGTCATTTTTATCTTGTTAAAAGCTACAAGCAGCAAACTCTTCATGAATTACCAGTACGTTATTTCTTTTCTGGACGACAGCAAGCGGCAGCTTCTTTATTTGAGCAACTTGCATGTTATCGGTATTTTCTTTGGACGACAGCAAGCGGCAACTTCTTTATTTGAGCAGCTTGTATGTTATCGGTATTTTCTTTGGACACAGCAAGCGGCAGCTTCTTTATTTGAGCAGCTTGTATGTTATCGGTATTTTCTGGAACACAGCCAGCGGCAGCTTCTTATTTTGAGCAGTTTGTATGTTATCGGTATTTTCTTTGGACGACAGCAAGCGACAACCTCTTTATTTGAGCAACTTGTATGTTATTGGTATTTTCTTTGGACAACAGCAAGTGGCAGCTTCTTTATTTGAACAACCTGCGTATCTACAATCTTATTACTTCAGCATTAATTGATATCTCCCCGAAAATCTCGCGGAGAAAGTTTGTTATGAATTTTACCTTCAGAAGTTGGTAACCCGTCGTCAGCAAATTTGATACTTTTGTCTATCTTCGACCTTGGGCTGTGAACTCACTGTTTTGGGTCAATAATCTTTACGGCCTATGAAAGACGCCTTCTTTGTTAGGGTCAGAGGTCGTATCCCCTCAGTTTTATTCGCTGTCAGGAGTCTGTCGTTTGAAGTCGATAGCTCGTTTCCCCAGTAGCGTATAATTCATGTCTCTGTGTTTTGTTGGTGTTCAATTCCTCCAGCATTGTCTTGTTTCATACAATATCTTTCTCTGTGAGTTAGATCGATGCATTCATATCACCGCATGATGACGGCATCTTAGGACAAAATTTGCGTAATCATTGTATTTAAGTACCTTCAATCACGTCGAAACGAAGATTTTAATCTTCATATCTCCGGATAGAAGAAACTTAAATAGGGGCAGCTGTTGTACCCCAAATTTTGACCTAAGATATCGTCTCCTATCTGCATCTTTACATTACATTTGTTTTGATCCATCGATTTTAAAATTCCTGACTTTTTCTGGACAAGAGCTATTCACGCTGAACATTAAATCATTTAATCGATTCGTGCTAAAAATGATGTTTATTAATTATTTATTATCTAAAATTTAAATAATTGAAATTCATTTTCGATTATTATGTAGTTTAAAGATGTATAGATAATAAAATAAACATCAGAGAAGGGGCGCATTAATTGTGTGGACAACATTTATTTATTACTCATTATCTTAAATTTAAGTAACTAGAAGTTATTCTTAGTTATTATATAATTTAAAGGTTTATGAATAATATAACAAGCATTCGGAAAAATTCGTTGGTCAATAACGATTATTTAATCATTTGTCACTCTAAGTTAAATAATTGAAACTCTGTTTTAATTATTATAATTTAGTCCTGAATGATGAATTAAATAATTGAGGATATTAGTTGATCAATGATAATTATTATTTATCTGTTTATTGTTTTGAATGTAGGTAATTGAAATTTGTTTTCAATTATTATTCGTTTGGAGAAATAATAAACGATAAATAAATAAAGAAGAAGAATGTAAGGGGGAAATAGTTTTCTTTTATTCATTTTCTTATTGTACAAGTTATTATGTAAATATTGTATATATTACAGTAAATTACAATAATGAATTGACAAAAACTAAAATGAAATAAAAAAAAACTAATCTATCCTAATTCTAAAGCTTCCGATCCAATGCGTTTTGTCCGCTCATTTAATGTTACCTGCACAATTAAAAGAAAGAAATTAGAATTCGAATAAATAATTAAAATGCGGAAAATAAATTTAATGTTCATCATTAAATGCAATGGCCGGAATCAGTTATTATTTTTTTGCAAATCACGGGATTGCTCCCGGTTCACAAAAAAAAGGAATTTTAAAACATATGCAAGTTTATGTTTTCCAAAAAAACTGCATGTTAAATTAATCACATTTGTTTAAAATCCCAAATGCAATTTCAAAGAAGCATACAACATAAGCATACAAAAACCATGCAGTAACCACATATGCAAGCATGCTCACTTAGCCTTTGCCTACACAGCAGGAAACAAAACAATGTTTGTATTAAAAGGAAAACATGCAGTTTGACCACATTTGCAAGTAATGTAACAGTCCCATTTTCATCATTTTCTGGCCATTGCAATTTCAGAAAAAATGTACAGCTTATCACTTTATATCAAAGCCATACTGAGAGAAAAAAGAGAGGGAGAAGTGTGGGATTTGCAGGCTTAGCATAGGCAGAAGAGGTTATACAAGACAAACAAAAATATAGCCAGTAGAATTAATAACACATAATAAGAATAGAGACAAATTGGAGGGACAACATAGTGCAGAATGCTCAGGGAGATCCCAAGGCTTTTTCTTTTTCAAATTCCTGGCCTGTAGCGAAAAGAAGAGAAGAGGAGTTGTTATATTACATAACAAAAAGAAAACAAAACACAATCAAAGCCTCCAAGAAAAAACTTAGAGATTTGAAAAACCTGCATAATCACATACTAAAAAACCATTTTTCCAAACCATACACAAAAACCTTGCAAACCGATTGAGCCACAAAAGCCAATATCATCATCATCCCACTGTCATCAAAAAGATATAAAAACAACCTCACAGAAAACCAGTCAAAAAACCACCATCCGTATGGCCTAGCTAAAACACATGCCCAAGTTCCCTCGATTTGTCAAAACCACACAAAGTCTTACGTTCATCACCATGTCAACATTGTTGTTCGAGTTTGAGTTCCCTTAATCCAAAATCTGAAAGGCAACCGATTTGGCCTCAGTATCAACATCATTGGCCCCTTTCGAAAATTACTCAAGCCAATAAAATCGTCATACAGTACAGTTTCAAGAAGAAGTGTAGTATCAGTTTCAACAGAACCAAGCATAGTATCACATTCAAGCAAGGACAGAAGAACAAGTGTAGCATCATATTCAAAGGAGAAGAAAAAAACAAAATCGTCATACAGTGGCACGTTCAAAGAAGAAGAAGAATCATAGTACAGTCCCAACCAGTTTCAACAAAGAACAAGTGTAGTATCACATTCAAGAGGAAGAAAACCGAAGCACAGTACCAAGGCTCAAGGACAAAATAGAAGTACAGTACCAACAACCAAGAAGAGGAAAACCGTAAATACCGTTCACCGTTGGACTCGTTTCTCCCCCTCTTCGCCGGCCGGCCTCCGTCACCCCTGGCTCATCCTCCGCCTCCACCTAGGTAACGCTTTTATCCCTTTTTTATTTTCTTCAAATGCCACTCAAATCAACATGGACAATCAATATAAGAACCAGTCAAGATCAACACAATAAACCATAAAATCAACATGCAAGACGAATCTAACGTTAATGAATCAAACGCGTTCTTACCGTCTCCGCTTAAGCCGTCTCGTTCGTGTTCAATGGAGGGAAGAAGAGCCAAGCGTGGGTGGCCGGAACGAAGAAGAAACGTCAAGTCTGGTGGCGAGGATGAAGAAGCATAGCGAAGGAGATGAAGATCGTGAAGAAGAAGGAGGCGCCGTTTCTGCCTTAAGACAAACCCTAAATCTCAATTGTACAACATAACACCACCCTAATGCTGCATTAACCTCTTGGGCCATCCTTACTCCCAGCTTAAGCCCACGAAATTTGTACACCCCCCCCTGTCTTCACTTCGCCTTGGGCCTTATTCCAACCCTCTAGCCCATTCTGATTTATTTACTCACCTCCTCTTAATTTTTATTTTGACTATCTCTTAGAATTTTATAGTTTTATTTGTAATTTAGTTAACCAAAAATAAAAAGATATAATCTAAAGTTTTTTTAATAGGCCATTTTATTAATTCAAACTTTCAAGATTTAATAATCTTAATATCTTTTTTTAAAAAAATTAGATTTTTAGTTAGTAATATTGAGTTTTCATTTAATCTAAAGAATTCCTAATATTCTTTTATAATAAAAGGCATAAGAATAGAGAAGAACTAAAAAATATTTTATTATCTTAATTAATATCAAAAATATAAAAAAAACTTAATAACTTAAAAAACTAAAAAATGCCACGTCCTCATTAAATAATTCTTTGGATTTATCCTTATCAAAAAATGCGTAAAAAATTTAAAACACTTTCTTCCCGTTAATATTAAACAAAAATCATAAAAACGTATTTTTCGCATCTTTTGTTCCATCATTTAGATTATTGCTATTAATTGCTATTCACATAATTTTGTTCGTGTACTTTTGTTTATTCGGTTTGTTTAACTCCAAAGGAAAAAAAGTAAATTTGTTGACTTCATGTCTCCAAATCTAACTGCGCAAATTTTCGCATTTTTCATTAAAACTTAGGATAATTTTTCCTCAAACATTCACCTTACTTCAAAATTTCAACCTTTTCAAGATTTATACCTTTTAAGCAAAAACTTCGACATTAGGTCGTCGTATCTTCAAAAACCCGTCCGTATCCCTTTTCGGCCAAAACGATTTATTTTCAATCAAGCGATCAATTTTAAATAAAACAGATATTTCAAAAGGTTCCTATAGAGTACTATAGATGCATTGGGTGCTAGTACCTTCCCATTGTATAACCAACCCCCGAACCATAAGATCTCTTTTCAAAAATGCTTTGTATTTTATTATTGTTTACATTGCATATTTAGGGTTTTATTTCGCTCTTTTCCCTTTTCCTTTGGAAATAATAAAGCGCGGTGGCGACTCTTGCTTTTGTGAGACGAATTAATCAATAATTCGATCTCCGATTTACCCCGCTACATTTTTTATCGCTACAACCTCTAACCTCCTTTTCAGTGCGGGGGGAAGGCATTTCTTGTATAGCTTTTACTTTAGCAGTATCAACCTCAATGCCTTTGTTGCTGACGATAAATCCCAAAAGTTTACCAGGCCTGACTCCAAAAGTGGACTTGCTTGGGTTCAGTCTGAGCTTATACTCCTTCAATCTGACAAACAGCTTTTGCAGGTGGTCAAGGTGTTCTTCTTCTGTCTGTGAACGGGCTATCATGTCGTCTACGTAGACTTCGATCTCATGATGTATCATGTCATGAAACAAAGCTACCATAGCACGTTGATAGGTTGCCCCGAAATTCTTCAGTTCGAATGGCATCACTCTGTAGCAGAAGGTACCCCACTGCGTGACAAAAGTAGTCTTCTCCATGTCTTTGGGGGCCATTTTGATCTGGTTGTATCCCGAGAATTCATCCATGAAGGAAAATACCTTGTGTTGAGCTGTGTTGTCAACCAAGATGTCGATGTATGGTAGGGGAAAATCATCTTTAGGGCTAGCCCTGTTTAGGTCCATATAGTCCACACACATTCTGACTTTGCCGTCCTTCTTAGGCACAAGCACAATGTTAGCAACCCATTATGGATAGGAAGTAACAGCCAGAAAGCCAACATTGAATTGCTTCATCACCTCAGCTTTGTTCTTTTCAGACATGTTGGGCCTCATTCGACGGACTTTTTGTTTGATCGGTGGACAGTCTTCTCTTGTAGGGAGACGGTGAACCACAATGTCTGTGTCTAGTCCCGGCATGTCTTCATAGGACCACGCGAAGATTTCAACATATTCATTCAATAACTGCACTAAGCACTCTTTGACACTTGGTTCCAGGTTGGCACCCACCTTAACCTCTTTCTTGTCTTCCTCTGTTCCCAAGTTGATGGTCTCTAGCAACTCTTCATGGGGCAGAATAACCCTCTCTTCTTGTTGCAAAAGTCTGGCTAACTCTCCCGGCACTTCACAGTCTTCGTCAACTTCGTACTCAGCATGATTGACCAAATCTTTAGAGTTACCGAAGGCTAAAGCAGAATAGTCACCCATGGAATCCGGAGTGGATGGGTACCTGCATTTTGTGAGTGTGGGTGTGTGTAAGGGATAGCCATCCTTAAACAAAATAAAATGTAAAAGGAAAGAAAATGAACACAACAGTTTATAGATGAAAACGTCCAATGATTCATTAAACATGGCATATGATAATGAAAAAAATCAAGCCCTTAAAAACGGACCTATATGCCCCGGGTAAGGAATAAGGTGAAAATAGTGTACGAATTGTTTAGTTATTATAGACCAAAATAGGAAATTGTTCAAAGATAAATTACTGGTTGATGAAAGTGATGGGAACAAAGTCCTTCGCTTCCCAGTTGCTTAATCCTCCTTCGACGGTTGGAAAGATCCAATCTTCAAAGTTGTCTTCTTCATCATCATCTTCTAAGGCATTAATTCCATGGTGAGTGATTTTTACGGGTGGTCCTCCGGCCCTGGAGCGACGCACAGCTTTTTGGCCAGCAGCAGTAAAACCTAGTCCGAACTTGTCTATCTTGTGAGAAAACTCAGGCAGTTTCCCCCATATTGTACTCCTTCCTTCTTTGATTACAGCCTCTGCATCTTTGAGGCATGCCATCCTAGACACCGACTTGGAAATAATAGGCACATCAGTCATTGTCTTCGCAACTGCGACTTCAAGAGGAACCTCTTCAAAATGTTGGAAAGGCGTTTCTATGAACTCTCCATCCAACTCCACATAGCAGAAAGAGTTGAGGTGACTTATCATGTACTCTTCCTCCCCATGAACCGTTATAATCTTTCCCTGAACTGGATATTTTAGCATTTGGTGCAGAGAGGAAGTGACTACCCCAGCATTGTGGATCCACGGCCTTCCCAACAAGTAAGAATATGAAGGACGGATGTCCATCACATAAAAGGTGGAGTTGAAAACTTCTGTGCCCACTTTGATAGGAATGTCCACTTCTCCATGAACCATCCTCTTAGAATCGTCGAAGGCTCTAACAACGATGTTACTAGGCTTCAGGGTCAAACCTTCACAGTCCAGTCTATCCAACACCTTTTTCGGTAGTACATTCAGAGATGAACCGGTATCCACCAGGACATGGGAAAGTGTGGTTCCCCCGCATTCTACTGAGACATGCAGCGCGTCATTGTGCTTCCTTCCCTTAGGGGTCAAATCAACATCGGAAAAACCAAGACTATTATCAGCAGTAAGGCTAGCCATGCACTCTTGAAACTGGTCAGTCGAAGTTTCTTGAGGCACATCAGCCGTCTTAGAAATTTGATTAAGGCCTTAGCATGAGCCTCCAAACAGAGTAGGAGAGCCAACATGGAGATTTTGGAAGGGGTCTTCCCTAGCTGTTCCACGACGTCGTAGTCGCTCTTCTTGATTATCTTTAAGATTTCTTCCATCTCTTTCTGGGTGGTCTCGGGGATAACCATAGTATGAGCCTTCGTCCTGACAGGCGCTTCTAGTATTCCCTTACCTTTATTGGAAGTAACATCATAGGGTCCAGCTTTGGGTACATCAGCTTCTTCAATTATCGGGCTTTACACAAATGGCTTGATAGGCACAGAAACTCTCAAGGGTCCGAAGACTGCTCGTGAAGGAGCAATCTCCGGAGAAAATATCCTTCCACTACGAGTTATCTTGCTCGTTCCCGCAATATTGCCTATATCGGGGGTTTCATCATCGGAATTCTCTTGGACTGATTCAATCTGTTTGACACCATGGTAGAAGATTTCTCCTCTGTAGTTCCATGGTATCGTCTTGTTAGATTGATACGGGACAGGCCCCGACATGGTGATTTTTAACGGCACAAACTTAGGATCAAGCGTAATCTTGACAGGCCTTTTGCAGGCCTTGGGAAGATTGTTGGAGATGGTTATTATTGCAATGTCAATGGTAGGAGTAACAAAGGTGGCAGGAGTAACAATAGTGAAGGTATCAACATGAGTCTTTTGAAAGAGTATCTCTTGGGTATCCATCAGGCGTTGGATGCCTGATTTCAACAATGGGCAGTCAGCTCGCAAGTTTAAACAAAAGTAGCCGTTTTTTCCACAGCCTGGGAATATCCCGACTCTCATCAAATTCACTTTAATCACTGGTAACAAAGTCAAAAGGTCAGCAACATTGGTAACATGAAGGTCTTCCATAACGGCATGAACATTATGACCGTGCTTGGGAATTGGGGCAGAAATCTCATTCGGCTTTTCAGGCGCATTGAATTCTACCTCCTTGGCATCGATCAGGTCTTGGATTTTGTTCTTAAGAGCCCAACAGTTGTTGGTATCATGCCCTATACTGTCAGAGTGGTAAGCACATTTTGCATTGGAGTGGTAATATGGAGAAGAGGTATTAGGGTTCTTTGGCGTTTCCTTCAAATTGGTAAGATTCAGCTTTAGCAGATGAGGGAGTACTTGAGCCGGTGTCATGTTGATTCAGGTGAATTGCCCTTGTGGCCTTTCTACCCTTTGCTGATTAGATCTTGGCTGATTGCTGCGAGGTTGATCATTTGAAGAGTTTTGGATCATCACAACCCCCACAGTTGGTCGGCGCTCGATTCTTCCTTGGATTTTCTGAGAATAAACAGCAGAAGCTTCCTTCTTAGCTAGGAAGGTCTTCTTAATGGCAGTGGACGCGGATGCATCTTTCTGAATCTTACCACTTTTAATGCCGGCCTCGACCCTTTCACCGGTCAGAATTAATTCGGTGAATCCCGTGGAGGAACTCCCAATTAAATGATTGAAGAAAGGGCCAGACAGGGTCCCTAAAAACATGTCAACCAGCTCTCTATCCAACAATGGTGGCTGCACCCTTCCAGCCAGATCACGCCACTTCTGGGCATACTCTTTAAATCCCTCGTTAGAAGCCATACCCATACTTTGTAGTTGAGTACGAGTAGGCGCTAAATCAACATTGTATTGGTATTGTCGGTAGAAAGCAACAACTAAGTCTTCCCAGTTATGAACCTCTGATCTCTCGAGTTGATAGAACCAGTCCAATTGTGTGCCTGACAAACTATCTTGGAAAAAATGGACCCAAATATCCTTATCAGATGAGTGGGGTTGGATCTTTCTGATGTAGGATCTTAGATGCATCTTCGGACACAACAGACCGTCATACTTAGCAAATGTAGGAACTTTGAACTTGGGAGGAATAACGATCCCAGTGACCAACCCTAGTTCTTCTAAATCTAAACCAGGTACCCTTTGCAACTCCATGGCTGCCAACCGATCCTCAAGATTTTTAAACTTATCATCCGCTGGGGGATATTGCTGTTCGGAGTAATCTTCGTCTTCTTCCTCTTCTTCTCCTTCAACTTCAGATTCAGAAGGCATTGCAGTTCCTTTTCCTTTACCACCCCCTTCATCAGACGTCGAGGGGAACTCGAGAACTTTTCTAGCATGGTTTTCAAACCTCCTTCCCATAATGACCACACCGGGTCTTTTCTTCTTTTTCTCTTTATCTTTTTCCAACAGTGCTTTAAGGCCATGAGGAGTTGCTGGAATTGAGAGTTCTGCGCTTGCAGATCCTTAACCGTCTGCTCCAAATCCATCTGACTGAAATAAACAGCAGAAAGATAAGGAAACCTGGTGTGAAGACCTGTTTATGCATATGATGAATGATATGTTATTCATGTAATACATTCAAGGATTCAGAAAATTCAAAAAAGAACACACGTCATATTAAGAAGAAATTTGTTAGTACATAAATGCCCCTGTTTACCTTGGTATTTGGTAAACAACCGCTGATCCTCCAAATGGTTACTTATTTGGTTACTCGCAGGATCGATCAGATTGATCCTAGGACATAGGTTGATTTTGAAGTTTGATTAAATTGGATATTGGTTAAGTGACAATAAAATAAAGAGGCATTAAGTAAATTGCATGAAGAAAGGACTTGGTAAAATAAATAAGGCTTTAAATGAAAGGGTTCGACAGGAAAGTAAAGAAGAAAGCAAATAAATTTCTGGAAAAGTAAATGACTTTGATTAATAAAGTTGGTGTTTCACACATACATTTCTCAACAATTCTTTCTCACACGCTGGGTACTCGAATCTATATGAGTGACTTTGTATAGAATTGTGAACACACGCGAGAAACTACATGACTACTACTATTTATAGTAAAACATCCCAAGTAACCGTCGGGCAGTTACACTGCTTCGAGATGATTCCACTTGGCACGTTCTCAACGTTCGACGCTCCAGATCTTTGCACGTCGCACTTGGTAACCGCTGGAAACCGTTTTCCCTCCAAACGCTTTGAATTTCAAACTGCTCCACTCTGAACCATCGAACACCTTCGTCGAGAAACATCTTCGACGAGAAACTCCTTCGACGTCGAAGGCAACTAACTTCTCCCTTGGAAGAAATCTTTTAAGTATCTTGCCATCTTTCGATGGGCATTTCGACGGACCTAGCTAGTCGAAAACATCCTTCAGCTTTAATGGCTGACATTAATAAAACAAGGGTGTCGAATTTAGGAGCCAACAAATTGCCCCCCAAGAATGCCTTATTTCGACTCTGAAAGAAAAAGGCATTCTTTGAAACGCCATTCGACACCTGTTTTTTCACGCTTAGTCACAAATTAAATTGTGCACTTTTTGTTGTCTTCTACCAACCACTGGCAATCCCAAGAAAACCATCATTTATCCGTACCTAAGACGTCACTTCAGTACGGCGTGCAGTACCAAACATCATTTTAGAATTTGTCATTATGACAATTCCCAAAAACGAGGACGCACGCTGCGTCCCTCTATTTCTGCAGAACGGCTAAAACAACAGGGGGATGCCACGTGTCCCACTATCTCCTGCAACATTAAATGGCATTTAATGTCCTCGGTTTTGGGGATTTTCCCCCACTACTATAAATAGCAGTAAGTACCCCATTGTGAGACTTTTTACGCCATCTAGCTTTCAGACTTCTCTATTCTCATACAAACTTGTCATCTTTGCAAAAACCTTTCCTCCTTCACTTCGTCTTCAACCTCACCATTAACAATGGCATCTGGTTCCAATGCTCCTAGCGCTACCGTACCATCTGGAAACGTCAAACCTAAGATTTTCATCACCGCTCCAGTAGTAACTTCTACGGGCCAACGAAGGGTCCCTGAACCCTTGGACATCGCCGTACGTGATGCTTACTCACACCACCTTATGATCCAGGTTGGATATTCCAACCAGATCTTTGCTATGTCTGGCCCCTTGTATCCAAGTATTGCTGAGGCCATGAAGATCAAGAGTTATTTTCCGGTAGTTGAGAAACTCAAACCGGTTACATGCGCCAAGAAATATGCAGAGGATACTGAAGAACCTGATAAAGAGAAAATCGACCTTCGTTTCTTCAACAAAGGTGTTAGGGCTTTCAGGTCTGGCCCTAGCCTTACTCCTGATTACGTTGCTTGGCTGGAAAAGATAGAGAAACGCCAAGCCTCGATCTGGAAAGATATGGGGATTTTCGACCTGGTGATGCTGTCGAAGACAGGTTTGAACTATTCTCCGGAGATGTTGATAGCTTCTCTGCTTTTCTGGGACTACTCCCACTTTACTTTCCATCTTCCCTGTGGGATGCTGACTCCTACACTCTTCGATGTGGCCGCTATCACTGGCCTTCGACCCACCGGGGACTACTTCGATCCGGAGGAGATGTAGGAGGATCAAATTGGATTCTCTGCCACCAAACCAACTTATACCACCTTCATCAATCACTACCACGACAGGTCGACAGATGCTGTGTCGGATGTCGAACACATAGCGTTTCTAGCCTTATGGCTGACTCGCTTTGTATTTTGCTCGAAGTCCTTACAGGTGACCAAGAAGATGGTCACTCTCGCCACTCAACTCCATCACGGCCAAAATATCTGTTTGGCATAATTGATTTTGGCTAGCCTCTATGATTCGATTAGTAATGGGGCAACTCTTCTAAAAATTATCGAGAACAGGGCCAGTTTGCTACTTGCTGGGCCTTTTTGGCTGCTCCAACTGTGGCTCAATGCCACCTTCGAATCTTTCTTGCCTAAGAAGGTTCAAATAAATGAGCAGGCTCCAGAGATAGCGAACAGACGCGTCGAAGGAACCAGACTGGCTCTGTTGACGCCTATGGAAGATGGACTGGAGTTTCAGCAAACTTTCACCAACTTCGTTCTGATGTTTGCTCGAAGGAAAGAGTTTGTTTCGACTATGGCTCCGTTTTCTCGACGGAAGGTAGGCCCGACATGGTTCACAAGGCCACATCCAAGGACGTCGAGTGGTCCTCAAGTTGACGAACATACAATAATGTGGGAGGCGTTCCTCACACCAAGGATCATGCCTCTTTGATTCAGGAGCTCTAAGACTCACTTGAGTCTGATTGCATACCAACCAAATCTGGTATCTCGCCAGTTTGGTATTATTCAAACCCTACCTTCTCCAATTTTCCCAAGAGAGAAGTCTATGCTGTACTTCTGCAATGATTACACCGAAGAAGCTGCCACTAAACATATCGGAAGATATGCTGGTCGAACAGTTCTCTCGTTGTTTGACTACCAGCTCAACTTTCTTTGCTCACCATCCTTCGAGGAGTGATGGAAAAGTTATTACGCTGAGGAGTTTTTCGACGAGAAGGACTTCGTGGATGAGCTTCAGAAATCTTTTGTCCTTGTGTTGGACAAAATAAAGAAATGTAAGTTCGTCCTTTCACATTACTTTGTCTTTCTCTTTCGACTGCTAGCCTGTTAACTATTTATTTGATTTCAGTTGTTCGAAAGCCTGTAGCCAAGAAGGCTGCAGAAAGTCAACAGGGAGGAGGCCCCTCAACAAAACCTCCACCGCCGGCGAAGACTACAGCGCCGACGAAGACCACAATCAACCAACAGGGGGAAGGCCCTTCGAAGAAGCCTTCTGTATCGGTAACCAGACTTTCATTATTTTTTCTGGCTTTCGATTTTTGACTTTCGATGCAATTGCTAAATCGAATTCCCATTGGTTTTTTAGGCACCTTCGCCTAAGAAACGGCCAGCACTGGTGGTCGAATCTGGGAGCGATGAAGAAGGTGATTCTCCCCCTGCTCCTCTAAAAAGGCGAAAGCTGACGAAGGACGCTCCTGCTCCTGCTCCTGAGGGTCGAACAATTAGAATAAAGGTTGCTGGGAGAAAGCCCAGGCCACCTCCAGTGATCATTGAGGAGCCAACGGAGGAGGAACTAAACGTTCTTCTCAACAAGCCTGTCGAAAGCGACAATTCCAGCCCTGGGGCTGAAGCTAATTTACAGGTAATCTCTTAGACCTTTTTGTAACTTAGGTGTATATACCTATATTCGATTATGTCTCTTTCGATTTCTGAAGATTCTTCCTCTTTCCTTTCTCAGGACACCACTGAAAGCTCACCGCCAAGGACCTCTGAAACACTGGAGTCTGCTGAACTCAGCAGGCCACAAGAAAAAGGCTTGGAAACTGACGAAGCCCATACTGAAATAAATGAGGCCAATTCTGAGACGGTAGAAAAACCCACAGAAGATCCTCAGACGGAAGAACAACAACCAAAAGAGGTTCAGGTGGTGGATCTGTCGGAAGAGAATCTTGACGAAGGGGACCATGGCAATGCTGGCGAAGAAAACCAAGGTGCCGCTGGCGAAGAGAACCAAGGTGACACTGGCGAAGGGCACCAAGATGACGCTGGTACTGCCCCAGTCCGAGTCGAAGGGAAACAAGTCGAGACACCTAACACTCAACAGCCTCAAACCCAAGACAATGCTGTTGCAAGGGCTATTACCTCAACGAAGCACAGGTCGAAAGAGGACTTAGAACTCTTGAAACAAACTGACCCTGTTAGCTATCTCAACGCAATCATCGAGAGCAAGAGTTCGTCCGATGCTAGTCAGGAGGTTCCTACCCTGTCGGGGAAGTCCACTGAAACCTCTCCTCTTGATGAAGCTTTAGCGAAGGTTAAGGCCCAGTTTTTCAAGAAGGACTTGATGAAGGCTTTAGAGGGGGACCCCACTGCTCCATCATACTTGAGGGATGTTTTGAATGCTGTCGACTTGTTAGCTGTAGCTCCAGAAGTTTCAGGCTTGATCATGGAGTTACACTCCATGATTGATCAAGTCTCAGCAGATTATAGGCGCCAAAGGGGATTTAATAGTCAGCTAGAGGTGTTATATGGCAAAAGCTCTTCTGCATGGACTGCTGTTTCGGAGACGACTTCTCGAATTGCGGAGTTGTCGAAGCAAAAAGCATCTACGCAGGAAGAAGTCGATGCCATCGATCGAGAGAATGCTTCCTTCAGGGCACAAATCGAAGAAATAGAGGCTAAGATAAATGCCAACACTAAACGCAAGGAGGAACTTCTTTCGACCGTCCCAGACACCGAGAGTCAAACTGAAATCAAACAGGGCCTGGAATTTGCTGAGAAGGCCCAAGGCTTCGACGCTCAGATTGCCAAGCTTGTGCAGGAGAATGCCTGGTGCAAGAAAAGATTGGAGCTGCAGCAAGCCAAATACCTTCGACTCAAGGACTCTGTTCCCTTCTGATTGATTCAGCTTTTGTAACCATATTTTGTAATCTATATTCGACAACATTGCCATCTTGGCTAAAATTTATAAAAAATTTCCATTTTGGCTTTTTATGGTTAATTTAGTCTTGTTATTTTATTATTTTATTTTTATCTCTTGGAGTGTAGGTTTGTATTTTTTCAAATATTTACCATTTACTCTCAAGAGCCTTTTATCTTCACCTAACTCTTCGACTTCATAGGCTCCACCAGAAAAAGTTTGGATAACTCTGAATGGTCCTTCCCATTTGGGTGACCATTTCCCCATGCTTCGATCCCTTCGATCCATGGGAAGAATTACCTTCCAAACTAGCTCTTCAGGCAAAAATACCTTAGGTTTTACCTTTTTATTATAAGAGTCTTCTACTCTTTTCTTCTGAAGCCTGAGTAGGTCAAGAGCGCGCAATCTCTCTTCGTCTAAATCCACCAGTTCGTCTAACATCATGTTCCAATAAATTTCAGAGGGAATATCATAATGCCTCTGAACCCTTGCAGATTGAAGACAAATTTCTGCTGGCAACACTGCATCATGGCCAAAAGTTAGCCTATATGGTGTTGTACCTGTGGCTTCTTTTGGGGACGTTCGACAAGCCCACAGAATCTGGTCTAACGTCTTATGCCAATTCTTTGGTTTCTTCCCAACATGCTTTTTTATCAAGCCAATCACTACTTTGTTTGCTGCTTCGACTTGACCATTTGCCTGTGCATAATAAGGCGTTGATGTTAGGAGTTTGAAACCTGTTTCCTGAGCAAATTCCTGCATCTTTCGACCAGTGAAAACTGAACCTTGATCAGTTGTTATCGTCTCAGGGATTCCATACCTAAAGATAATGTTCTTTTGAATAAATTCAATGACATTTTCTTGGTCTACATTGGCTAAAGGGATAACTTCGATCCACTTAGTAAAATAATCAATGCCTACCAGTATGTATTTCTGACTCTTTGATGATGCTGGTCGAATCTCTCCAATGAGGTCCAACGCCCATCCTCTAAAGGGCCAAGGCTTCACTATCGAGTGAAGTTCACTTGCTGGTACATGTTGGATGCCTGTATGGACTTGACACTCTTGACAACCTTTGGCGAACTCAACACAATCTTTCAGCATAGTGGGCCAATATAGTCCTTGTCGAAACAACAACCATTTCATCTTATGGCCTGCTTGGTGAGCCCCACATGCTCCAGCGTGCGTAGTCGAAAGGGCTATGTATGCCTCAGTTTCACTTAAGCATTTTAGCAATACCCCTTCAGGCGTTTTCTTGAATAACTCATTACCCATGAGTACATAACTCAACGCCCTGTACTTTGTTTTTCGTTCTGTCGAAGCCCCTGGATTTTGAAGATAGTCCACAATGGGTTTCCTCCAATCTTGCTCTGATAAGTTATCTATGAACGAAATTTCGAAGTTACTTTGATCAGCATATCCTAGTCTCGTCGATTCCAAGTCTGTTGGTGATAGACAAGTTGCTTTTATCTTTTCTCGAACTTCGATTGCTCTTTGCAATCTCGTTTTTGAAATTTTATACCCAGATGCAATCTGTGCCAAGTCGTTGGCTATTTGATTTTCGACTCTGGGTATGTGTCGAATATTGACTGTTTCAAATTTTTTCAATAAACGATTCGCTATCACAAAGTACATAATGAGATTCTCTCTTATGCATTTATATTCCTTTGTGACTTGCTTAATGACTAACTCTGAGTCTCCCATTATTTCGACCCGAGTTGCCCCCAATTCCAACAATATCTCAAGGCCAGTAATTAGAGCTTCATACTCAGCCTCATTGTTCGAACAAGAACCTGATATTTTGTACTTGAATGTTGTTGGAATTTTATCTGGAGAAATAATCAAGACTCCTACCCCTGTTCCATCTTTATGGCTGGAACCATCGAAGTAGAATTTCCAAGGCTCTATCTCCACATAATTAATATCCTCAACTTGAATTGAGTGATCGACTATGAAGTCTGCAACCACTTGTCCTTTTACTGCCTTAAGAGGCATAAAGGTCAAGGAGTATTTAGTTAATGCTAATGCCCACTTGCCAATTCGACTGTGCAAGATAGGTTTTGACAACATATACTTGAAAACATCAAAATGAGACGAAACATACACATCAACTGGTTTTATATATTGCTTGAGTTTTGTACAAGAGAAATACAGACATAGACACAATTTTTCAACTTCACTATATCTAGTTTCTGCATCGTTCAAAACTCTACTGAGATAGTAAATGGGTCTTTCGACTCCATTCTCATCCTCTTGGGCTAACATGCTTCCCAAAGTTTTGTCGGATGCAGCTATGTACAATCTCATACTCCTATTGCTACAAGGAGGCACCAAAATAGGTGGCTTAGTGAGGTACCCTTTGATTTTGTCGAAGGCTTCTTGTTGCTCTTGCCCCCATTCGAACCCCTCTTTATTCAGTCGAAGTAAGGGTGAAAAGGCCTGAGCTTTCCCACTTAGATTAGATATGAATCTCCTTAAGAAATTTATCTTGCCTAACAGAGATTGCAGTTCCTTCTTATTCGATGGCGCTTTCGCTTCCAGAATTGCCTTCGTCTTGTTCTGGTTGATTTCGATTCCTTTCTTGTGGACAACGAAGCCCAAGAAATCTCCAGCTTTCACACAGAATGCACACTTCAAAGGGTTCATCTTCAGACCATGTTCTCTCATTCTTTCGAATGATTGTCGAAGGTGGTCAATATGATTCTTCCTGGAAACAGATTTTATAACAATGTCATCAATATATACTTGCATAAAAGTGTTAATAAAATCATGGAAGATAGTATTCATTGCTCGCTGGTACGTTACCCCAGCGTTCTTTAGGCCAAAAGGCATCACTACCCATTCGTAAGTGCCTAAGGCCCCAGGGCATCGAAAAGCTGTTTTCAACACATCCTCTTCAGCAATGAATATTTGATTATATCCTGAATAACCATCGAGCATACTCAGGTATTCATAGCCAGCGGCAGAATCGACTAGCATTTCCGCCACAGGCATAGGATATTCATCTTTGGGTGTAGCAGCATTCAAATCTCTGAAATCTATGCACACCCTTAACGTACCATTTTTCTTAATTACTGGCACAATGTTTGAAATCCATTCGACATACCTTGTAACACGTATGAATTTGCATTTCAGCAGTCTTTCGACTTCCGTCTTAATCTTCGACAGTATTTCTGGAGCGAAGCGCCTTGGATTTTGCTTGATTGGCTTCTTCCCAGGTTTGATTGGCAACTGAAGTTCTACCAATCCTCTGTCGAGACCAGGCATTTCGTCATAATCCCATGCAAAACAGTCTTTGAACTCTTTCAGCAATTGGATTACTTCCAACCTAAGTTCTGGATCAATTTTGGCGCTGATGTAAGTTGGCCTTTTCTCTGACCCTTCGCCTAATTTGATTTCTTCTAAAGGATCTTGCGCTAACATTTTCATGTTGTTCGCCAAGGGGTCCTTTTCGAAGCCCAAAGGCTCATCGTCATAGATGGCGTCGAGCCTCTGTTCCTGCATTTCTTCTGGCATGATATCAGGGGGTCTTGGATCGAAATCCTTTCCTGGACCTGCAGCAGATAACTGTTGATCATTGGCCTGTGTGGCCATGTACTTCACTTCGGCTTCGAGAGCCGATATCATCTTAGTTTCGGCTACATAAGCCGAAATTCGCTTCAAAGATTGTGACTCAGTCATTATCACTGAATTCACTTCCCCAACCAGTTGGTTGGATATCAGTTAACCCACTGAAGTCTATGTGGGACAAGTCTTCTCTGTCCCATTGGAAACCATGCTCAGGATGCAGGTATAGGGAACAAAAAGTGTTTGGCGCTGGCGCCATGTCGAAGTCAGGTGTTGGACATGGCCCTATGTGAGCCAAGTTCTTGTCGAAATCTGCCATCCCCAGGTGATTCACTTCGCCCAGGTAGTAGCTTTGATCTGCCTCTATGTTTTCGACCATCCCATCTGGACGCCATAGGAGCAGCCTCTGGTGCATTGATGATGGCACAGCTCCAACACCATGAATCCATTCACGGCCCAACAAAAGATTGTAGTTAGGTTTGGCCGATATGACCATAAACATCGTTGGTCGAAGGATAGATCCTACTTTGATATCCAGCTGGATCACTCCCATAGTGGTCCCTATGTCGCCCTCATAGTTTGACAGGACCATGTTGTGAGGCTTAATGTCCTCATCCCTTTTGCCAATTTTCCTTAGCATAGAGTGAGGAATAATGTTGATGGTCGCCCCGCAATCCACCAAAATTTTATTCACAGTAGTTTCTTCGAGTTTAGCCCTTATAAATAAAGGCTTGAGGTGATTTTTCATCGCCTCTGTAGGTGGCTCGAAGAACCCATTTTTTTCCTCAGTGGTGCCATTGTCCATGACGAAATAGCACACTGGCCTGTGTTTGGCCATTTCTTGTTCCACTTCCCAGTCACTTACTTCGACCTCTACCTGTCGGTTGAATTCTCTGGGCAGCACTGAGACTATATTCACCATTATGTCCAAATTATCATCAGACTCAGAATCGTCTTCGTCTTCGACTTCACTTTGGTTAGGCCAAACTAGCCTGTTGGTTACTGGCTCTCTTTCTAGAGGTTTCCTTTGCTTCCTTTGAGGAACATTCAAACTGGTTTCTGCCTTTGGTTCGTTGGCAGCCTCCCTTTCAGCTTTTCGTCTCCTTTGGTATCTCCTCCATTGAGATCGAGACATGGGATTTTTACCTTTGTAGTTGCTTGACACTTGTGCAACTTTAGGTGCAGCAACCTGAGGCTCTTTCTTTTGAGTCAAAGAGGAACCCCTTGGCACGTCGAAAGAGTGCCATTTCTCCTCACTTGGCCTTTTTCGACCAGAGGTTTTGTACCAAGTATCTACTGGCACATTTGTGGGAGGCCTAAAAGTCAATGGCCTCTTTTCTTGGTTTGAACCTCTTTGGGAGGCTCTTCTGGGATCATGTCGAAGATCAACATTTTCCCTTCTCTTATTCGCTGCTCTTACGCCTTGAATGTGCTCAGCAACTTTTTTGTCAAAGATCGAACTGCATCTTGGACACAGCATCACCTCTGATTTCTTTTTCTGGCATCTTTGTAGAAAATCTGCCAAGTTTTCATTTTCCCGAGGGAAAGCAGTCTTATTAGCTTGTTCTTGCCTCATGGCCTCTTCTGATGCTTTTGGGTCAGAAAGTTCGACCATGTTGATATTCATTGTATCTTTGTTAGCAAGAGTTAACTGCTTCATTTGTATCTCCAGATTCTCCGTCTGGCCTTGAACTGTGGCCAAGTGGGAACTGGGTTTTGGTCCAGTTTTTTGTGCTTCAGCGGTCTCCAACTTCGGGCTTTCGACCGCTTTCTGAACTGCTTCAATTGTCTTCCTGGATAAATTTCCAGAAAAACTGCCAAAGATTGGCATGTTGATGTGGTCCTTTGAGACTTCGACCATTGTAATTCCTGGCTTCTTCGACTGGCTCCTGGTTGCCTCTATCACGTTCACCTCAGAGGGCTCAGCATAGTGGGCTTCATCCTGCAATGGATTTGAGTCGACAGCCATGGGGGTTTTGTCAGCAAACTTCAACCTCCCTTCTTCGATAGCGTCTTGCACAAGGTTCCTGAAAAGAAAACATTGAGAAGTTTTATGGCCCAAAAAATTATGATATTTGCAAAAACCTCTCTTCTTTCTTTGATCAAGAGGAGGCACTTTTACCCCTGGGGGTACTATCATTTGGCCATCTTTAACAAGCAAGTCGAATATTTCATCACATTTTGTGATGTCAAAACTATAAGTCTTTTTAGGGAACCTATCGTTGGCCCTTTCTGGACCAATGGGATTTTTCCCACTTGAGGGGACTAACAGTTTACAAGAGTATGGTGGCCCTTGTTTCAGTTCTGCTAAATCGACTTCTCCTTCTTCGACAGCTAAAGTATCGTCGAAGGATTCCGGATCTTCGTCATCCATCTCAACGTACGCTATCCTCTCTCTCTCTTGTGAGTTTTCGTTGCCTTTGCTTTTTCAGCTTTGAGGCGTTCTACCTGTCGAACTCTATCGGCCAGTTGGGCCATGTCTCTCAGGTATTGGGTGTCTAGCTTCTTCCTAATGGAATAATCTAAATCGCCTGCGGCTATTTCGACTAACTCATGTTCTGGCACTTGTGTAAAGCATCTCGCCTTGAGCAACCTAAACCTATTTAGATATTCGTCTATAGGTTCAGTGAAACGTCTCTTCACACTGGCCAATTCTTTCAGGCTTATCTTGGTTTGCCCCATGTAGAATTGTTCATGGAACAATCTTTCCAACTGGGTCCAATGATGGATCGAATTGGGGGGAAGAGTTGTAAACCAAGTAAAAGCATTCTTTGTTAAAGAACTTGGGAAGTACTTGATCCTCAGGTTTTCGTTATTCGAAATGTCACCTGCTTCGATCAAGTATCTCGCCACATGCTCGACAGTAGATTCTGTCGTGTCCCCATAGTGAAGGGGTGAAAAACACAAGAAGGGGGGGGTTGAATTGTAAAACTGAAATCTAAAGCAATTGACAAGATATTTTTATCCTGGTTCGTTTGATCTCAAACTACTCCAGTCCACCCGTCAAGGTGATTTCGCCTCTCTCCAACGAGGTCTTAATTCACTATATTCAACTGAATATTACAGACTGCTTTAACAACTGCTAAAGCCTTCTTGATTCAAACCACAATCCGGTTTGTCAAGGCAACACTTTCTTACAAAGGTATAAAACAATGTGTGTGAATGTTTTCTACAAAACTTTATCACAACTGTGATGTATACACAAAATGAAGCTTAGAAACTAGATTGCTAAACAATAATGAAGTATCAGAGTTTGTGGTTTAGCAAAACTGGTAGATGAAGATTATTGTTCAGCTTTGTGCGTGTAGAGATTTGGAGAGCATTAGCCATTATAATCTTCAAAGCCTTGTTTATATAGCACTTGAGAAGATGAACGTTGAATGCAATATTCTTGTTTCAATGCTAATAACAAGCTTTCCTTTTTGAGCAGATCTTGTCTAGAATGAGGCCGTTGGGATTAATTAGCTTTTAATGCACAGTACCGTTGCTTCTTCAATGCACGTTCTGGCTTGGCTCATTCTGATTCTGCTTCGCTGCTGATGAACTATTGTGTTTCTGTATCAGAGTGTTTACGCGCAGTTCTGTTCATCAAGCTTCAGCATGTACGTGAGTTGATCATCTGATCTTGACATTCTGATGTAGCAACTTCTGATGCTGGTGTATGAAATCAAATTCTGATGCTGAAGAAGTGATCTTGCTTATTTTAATCAGCGTATCTACAAGTCAGAGCATAGTAATCTTAGGCAGCATATAGTTCAAACATGAAACATATAAATACTATATCTTTTCACTTTGTTATCATCAAAACTTAAATATAGGGTAGTAGATTCAAACATTATTCTAACAATCTCCCCCTTTTTGATGATGACAAAAACTAGATATTTTAAATGAAAAATAACGTGAAAAGGTATCTGGATATGTATCAGAATAAGAAGTACGGAGAAGTCAGAGTTAAGAGATACTCCCCCTGAGTTTGTTACTTCCCTTTGATATACGTGTTCTTCAGGATCAGATCTTTTTCTTTCTTTGAACATCAGATTATAAGAGTCTTTGACTTATCAGAGAGCGGAGCTTCAGAGCTTTTCCTGTCAGAGCTTTGCTTTGGATCAGAGTATTAGGTCGATCAGAACTCCATATTGATCAGAGCACACATTGATCAGAGCTTCTACATTTTGATCAGAGCTTCTAGTCTTCATAGTGTTCAGGAGCTTCCTTGTGCCTGTAGACTTAAAACAAAACAGAAAAACATTTCAAGTAATAGAGTTAGAGTGTTTGAGAGTTTCTGTCTAGTTAGCCGTTATTGATTTTAAATATCATTCTTGTTCTCCCCCTTTTTGTCAGCAATCAAAAAGTGTTGGTGATGTGCTAAAACAATTTAGATCAGAAAAACTAATCATATTAATAGTTCAGAATCAGAGCAAAAGAACATTACAAAAACATAGTCAAAACAGTACTTTAGAAAATCAAGAAAACATAGAGAATGTCATGCATGAAAAAGTTTTAAGGTTGAGGGGGCATGCGTGAGAACAGGCTCTCCAGCATCGCTTGAATCTTTTCAGAAGTTTCATTCTGCTTCTGAACCATGTTGACAACAGTGTCAATCTTGCTGTCCTGTACATCCATTCTTGCCTTCATCTTCTGATCATTCTCATCCATCCGCTGCTGCAGACGAATGTCATTCAGCCTTAATTCTTCCAGAGCCTGCCTGTCCAAGGCAGCTTGAGAAGCATCAGAAGGAGGAGGCTTCTCAGAACTTTCAGCGACATCTTCTGCTTGACTTTCAGCCTGAATGGTCTTGTCTTCTTCTGATGGTTGCACCTGTGCAGCTTGCTGTTTCTCAGACCAAGATTCACTGTCCAGAGGGAGCACAACTTCCTGAGGCAGCTGACTTTCAACTTCCTTCAGCAGCTTTCTGAAGTTCTGTTGTGCCTGCTCATAGTTGATATCCTGCAACTTGAGGGCTTCAGCACGTACCCATAATCTGAACTGTGACCAGAGCTGATCAGAAGCAGCTGGGTCAATCATCCCAGGACAGACTTGCTTCAAAGAAGCAATCCATTGCAGCACACCTGTTTCAAAATTCAAAATACCAGAGCCAACATCTGGTTGCTTTGGTTTGGGAATGGCAATTTTGTGTCTTAAATCAGCAAGACGTTCAAGACTTGTTAAGTCAATGAAAGTTCTGCTGGGGTTTTCAGAGGTTTGCTGAGAGGCTGTTTGTTTTGGAGGAAGGGTATCAGAATCAGAGTCAGATATTTCGATTGGAGTGGATGGTGGTTTGGGAGTATTTGGAGGTGTTGATTCCTCTGAAGATGGTAACTGGGGCATGACAATAGTGGTTCCACATGGCAACTGGATTGCCAGCGGTGAAGGTTGAGGTGAGTGAGGGTCAGATTTATGAGGAGAAGGGGTTTTGGAATGGTGAAACTCTGTTTGTGGTGAAGGTGGATTATTTTCTGGTTGAGGAGGTGGAATCTCTGATTGCTCAGGGATCAGAGGTTCTTTTGTGAGAGGTTGTTGTTGTTGTGGTTCTGGTTCTGGTTGTTGTTCTGGTTGTGGAGAAGGAATGTTTGGTGGTTCAGAATTTGGTTGAGCAGAAGCATGTTCACGCTCAATATCAGCTAGCACTCGATCAAGTGCTGGTGTTGTTGAAACAGTTGGTTGTTTGGGAATCTTAGTTCTGGTTCTTCTGAGTTGTAAGGCCTCAGAAGGGTCTTCTGGTATGGTTTCATCAATGGTAGGGATTGGGATTGATATTCTGTGGGAGGTTTGAGAAGGAGCAGCAGATGTTGGAATAGTAAAAGATTTTGAGATAGGGGCAGCAGATGAAATACCTCTTTTCTTTGGAGTCTGATGAGATGATCCTTCTGCTGGCGCTTTCCTCTTCTTTGTCTTCTTCTGAGTCACTTCTGGTTGGATTTGACTCAGATCTTTGATCTTCAGCTTTGAACCTGTATCTTCTTCTTTGTACGCATCTGGATACCTGAGAAACATCTCTGGTTTGGATTCCATTTCAGAAAATGCCGGAAAATCACTCAGAGGCACTCTTCTGCTGGAGATATCAGCAGTTGAAGTAGCTCTGGGTTCCTTCTGAATATTTTCTATCAGCTTCATCTTTTTCAGGTTCTTAGCGTTCAGCGGTTTTCCAACAGTTGGTTCAATAGTGCTCAGCACTTGAGCTTCGCTCAGATACTCTATCAGCTTATTCTCTGTCAGAATATCTGATATAAGCCTTCCAAACGGTATCCAGTCCCTTTTGGTCCTTTCTTCTTCTCTTGTTTCTTTGACACTGGTCTTGAGATGGTTGAACAGGAAGTGTGCCAGATTGATCTTTACCCTCTGATCAATAAAGTAGATCAGAAATTGCTGATCCACGTTTATATAATCAGGAGAACTTGTTGGTTTCCTGTGGTTGAAGCATCCCAGAACAATCTTAGCCCATACTCTGCAGTGGTCCTTCAGATCCTTAATTTTGCTGCTGGGTATTCCAAGAGTGAAAATTCTGTTGGCTACCACACCTACATCAGGGCATCTTTCAGCCATGTCCACACAACGGACTCCACCACCACTTTGACCGATTAGCCTTGCAATGAGATCTTCAGAAATCACAATCTTCTTTCCCATGACAGAAGAGATGACTAGATGTTTAGAAACCTTGGCGTGAATCCAAAATTCCTTGACTAGCGCTGGGAATGTTGGTCCAACCAACCTATCGAAATACCTCTCCCACTTTTGAGCCCTAATTTCTTCAGTTAGGTCAAATCCATTTTCCTTCAAGCTTTCAAAGTCAATGATTAACTCAGAAAGCACTTCAAGGTTCTTTACCGGAGTGAGAAGAGTTCTGAGGGGCACCTGATATTGTTCAGAGGTTTCTTTCTTCTGATTGCCTGCAGAAATGCTGGAGGATGCCATTGTTCACACTAAAAAAGCTTTGAGAATGATTTGAGAGAAAAAGGTTTGTAGGAGATGAACTCAGAAATATGCAGAAAAAAAACTTGAGTGTTAATGAGAAAGCGTAAAGAATAAGAATGAAGGATTAATGTGCTTAAATAGAGTTTTCAAGATTATTTTGAAAAAATAAACGTTTTTAAGAGAGAGAAAAAATAATGATTGCCATTTAACAAGTGTGATTACTTTTCATTAAATGCTTGCTGATTTTGGGGGATTTGAGAAAGATACTTAAAAACGGTTACCAGACATGTGTCTCAATGCACCCAATCAGCGCTTTGCCTTCTCAGAAGCGTGCACACGTTCTGCTTCAGAGATTTGCTGATGATTGGATGACACTTGTTTGATGTAGTGATCAGCACGTCTGTATTTGAGATTAGACTCTCAGATCTTTAGACTTGCATCTGATACAATCTGCATGTTCTATCTTTCTGAAAGGAGATTGATCAGAAGTTCACAGTAAAATAATTACATTCTGAAAGTAAATATATGGAATTAAAACATTTTCACTCTGGACATACTTTCATGCTGAGATGTTTCAGAATGAAATTAAACCTATCTTCTGAAAGGGGTTTAGTAAAGATATCAGCCCATTGATGGTCTGTATCTATAAATTTTAAGTTCAAAATACCTTTCTGAATATAGTCCCTAATGAAGTGATGTTTTATTTCTATATGCTTAGCCCTAGAATGTAAAATAGGATTCTTACTTAAGCAAATAGCAGAAGTATTATCACAAAGAATAGGAATGTTACTCTCAAAAATCTGGAAGTCTTCAAGCTGACTTTTCATCCAGAGCATTTGTGTGCTACATCCTGCTGCTGCTATGTACTCAGCTTCTGCTGTTGACAGAGCAATTGTTGACTGCCTTTTGCTGGACCACGAGATCAGATTTTCTCCCAGAAACTGGCAGCTTCCAGAAGTACTTTTACGTTCCACTCTGTCTCCAGCAAAATCAGCATCACAGTAGCCTACTAAGCTGTAATCACTAGATTTTCTATAAAACAAACCCAGATTAGTAGTACCTTTCAGATATTTGAAAATTCGCTTAACAGCTGTTAAGTGAGATTCTCTAGGATCTGATTGGAATCTAGCACAAATACATACGCTGAATAAGATATCAGGTCTTAAAGCAGTCAGATAGAGGAGAGAACCAATCATACCTCTGTAGACTTTCTGTTCTACACTTTTGCTTACCTCTTCTCTTTCCAGAATGCACGTGGGATGCATTGGAATCTTTGATGGCTTACATTCTGAGAGGTCAAATTTCTTCAGAAGATCTCTGATGTATTTGCTCTGATGAATGTAAGTTCCTTCTGGAGTTTGATTGATCTGAATTCCTAAAAAGAATTTCAGTTCCCCCATGAGGCTCATCTCAAATTCTGCCTGCATACACTTAGCAAATTTTCTTCCAAGAGAAGGATTAGTAGAACCAAAAATTATATCATCAACATAAATTTGACAGACTAAAATGTCACTCTTAACTGTTTTACAGAATAGAGTAGTGTCCACTTTCCCTCTGGTGAATTCATTTTCAAGCAGAAAGTTACTTAGCCTTTCATACCAAGCTCTGGGAGCTTGTTTCAGACCATACAGTGACTTCTTTAGTTTGAAAACATGTTCTGGATGTTTTGTATTTTCAAAACCTGGGGGTTGGTGAACATAAACTTCTTCTTCTATATAACCATTTAAGAATGCACTTTTGACATCCATCTGATACAGAGTGATGCCTCTATTAACAGCAAATGAGATTAAAAGTCTGATAGATTCTAACCTGGCGACTGGGGCAAAGGTTTTCGTATAGTCTATCCCCTCTTGTTGACTATAACCTTGTGCAACCAGTCGTGCCTTGTTTCTGATGACTTCACCTTGTTCATTTAACTTGTTTCTGAACACCCATCTTGTTCCAATGACGTTGAATCCTTTTGGTCTGGGAACGAGATCCCATACGTCGTTTCTGGTGAATTGATTCAGCTCTTCTTGCATTGCCAGAATCCAGTCATTATCCAGAAGTGCTTCATCAATAGAAGAAGGTTCAATCAGAGACACAAGTCCCATAAGAGTTTCTTCAGAGTTTCTGAAGCTTGCTCTTGTTCTGATTGGATCTTCCTTTCTTCCTAGGATAGTCTCTTCTGGGTGATCCAAACTGCTTCTGGGCAATCTCTTCTGAGGTTGATCAGCAGCTGTTGTAGGATTTCTAGCATTGCTTCTTTCAGACGTTGAAGGAATGTCTGTGTTGAGAGCTTCTGATGACTTGTCTTCAGAACCTGCAAATTCAATTTCTATACCTGCAAAAATTTCATTCTGCTTTGACTTTTCAGAGTCAAGCTTATCATCAAAACGAACACTGATTGATTCTTCCACAATCTGTGTTTCTGTATTGTATACTCTGTACCCTCTTGAGCGTTCAGAGTATCCTAACATAATACACTTCTGTGCCTTAGAGTCAAACTTGTTCAAATAATTCTTTGTATTCAATATAAAGCAAGTACATCCAAATGGATGAAAATATGAAATGTTGGGCTTTCTGTTCTTCCACAATTCATATGGAGTCTTTTCCAGAATAGGTCTTATTGAGATTCTATTCTGAATGTAGCACGCTGTGTTTATTGCCTCTGCCCAGAAAGTCTTAGCAACGTTTGTCTCATTGATCATGGTTCTGGCCATTTCTTGCAATGTTCTGTTCTTTCGTTCTACAACTCCATTTTGTTGGGGAGTTCTAGGACAAGAGAAATCATGCACAATGCCTTTGTCATTAAAGAATGACTCAAAATCTTTATTTTCAAATTCTCCACCATGATCACTTCTGACTTTAACGATTCTAAGATCTTTTTCATTCTGAACTTGGTTACAGAAGGTAACAAACACAGAGTGTGACTCGTCCTTGTGTCTTAAGAACTTTACCCATGTCCATCTGCTATAGTCATCTACGATTACTAACCCATACTTCTTACCACTGACTGAAGCAGTTTTAACTGGTCCAAATAGGTCAATGTGCAGAAGTTCTAATGGCTTAGAGGTGGAAACAACATTTTTGGATTTAAAAGAAGGTTTTGCAAATTTGCCTTTCTGACATGCTTCACACAGAGCATCTGAATTGAACTTCAAATTTGGAAGTCCTCTGACCAGATTGAGTTTGTTAATCTGAGATATTCTTCTCATACTAACATGCCCCAATCTTCTGTGCCAGATCCACTGCTCATTGTTAACAGATAGAAGACATTTTACGTTCTGACTCTTTAGTTCAGAAAGTTTGATTTTGTAAATGTTGTTTTTCCTCTTACCATTAAACAGGATAGTCCCATCTTTCTGACTAACAGCTTTACATGATTTTTGATTAAAGATTATATCATAACCGTTATCACTTAATTGACTTATGGATAACAGATTATGCATCAATCCATCTACTAGCAGAACATTATTAATAGAGGGAAGATTTCCATTACCTACAGTTCCAGAGCCAATTATCTTTCCCCTCTGATTGCCTCCAAAGCCAACGTGGCCTCCAGGCTTAAGTTCCAGGCTTTGGAACATATGCCTTCTTCCCGTCATGTGTCGTGAGCAGCCAGAGTCCAGGTACCATGACTGGTGTTTCTGACTTGCTGCTAAAGATATCTGCAACATGTATTATTTTATCCTTAGGTACCCAGATTTTCTTGGGTCCTGACTTGTTAGTTTTACCAAAACTCTGGTTGAATTTTGGTTTCACAGAGTGCTTACTGCTAGTATATTTGATGTCGTGTGTGTGACCATACACAAAGTGTGAATTTAGAGGAGTGTGTTTAATGGTCAAGTCCATGACATTCTTTGGTGTAGGAACCTTACCTAGGTATCCTATTCCTTTCCTGCCGTTTCTGCTAACTCCATAGATCATTGAAGCCATTCTGCTTCTATCTATGCTTTTAGCAAGGAACTTCTGGAAACTGTGATCATACTCCTTGATGATCTCATCAGCGTTACTGGGAGTTTCAGAAATTGGTTCCTTCTGAGAGTTTTGTAAAGAGTTTTCTAATTTTGAAATTTTATCTCTCAGCTCAGAGTTTTCCAATTTGAGACTCTCAGACTTATTAGAGTCAGATTCAAGATTCCTTTTCAGGTCTCTGAATTTAGCTCTAATCTGCTGATAACGTTCCAGAATTTCATTGAGGCTTTCAGCAAGTTCAGCCTTTGTAAAATTAACAGCGAAGTTAGGAAATACCTCTTCTGTGTCTGATTCTGAGTCTGATTCAGAAGCTTCACTATCTTCTGAGATATTAGCCATGAGCGCTATGTTTGCCCTTTCATCATCTGATTCTGAGTCAGCTTCAGACGAGTCAGAGTCATCCCATGTGGCCATGAGACTTTTCTTCTTTTCTCTTCCAAACTTATTTTTGGGCTTTTCCCTCTGAAGCTTTGGGCAGTCACTCTTGTAGTGTCCTTGCTCATTGCACTCATAGCAGATGATGTCTTTGGTATTTGGCTTCTTGCTACTGGAGGAGCCTTCAGATCTTCTGTATCCAGAGGAAGAGTCTGTCCTTCTGTATCTGGAAGAAGACTCGTTCTGATCAGATCTTCTGGGATTCCTGAACTTCCTTTGTCTTTGCTTCCACAGTTGATTTACTCTTCTGGAGAGAAGGGAAAGTTCGTCTTCTTCTGATGAGGATCCATCAGATGTTTCTTCAACTGCCTGCAAAACTTTAGACTCAGATTTTCTGTTAGATTTTAAAGCTAAAGGCTTACCTTGCTTCTGAGGCTCGTCAGCTTCTAGCTCTATCTCATGACTTCTGAGGGAGCTTATAAGTTCCTCCAGAGTGATCTTGTTGAGATCTTTAGCTAGCTTCAGAGCAGTAACCATAGGCCTCCACTGCTTGGGTAAACTTCTGATTATTTTCTTGACATGGTCAGCAGTAGAGTATCCTTTGTCCAGAACTTTGAGACCAGCTACCAGAATCTGGAATCTAGAGAACATAGCTCCAATGGATTCAGATTCTTCCATTTTG
The DNA here is from genome assembly GCA_948472305.1 of Vicia faba. NCBI lineage: Eukaryota > Viridiplantae > Streptophyta > Magnoliopsida > Fabales > Fabaceae > Vicia > Vicia faba. The sequence continues at coordinate 732,323,130 of OX451740.1, read as the reverse complement.
AACGCCTCATACTTCTGAATGAGCGCCAGAGCTTTTGTTTCTTTGACTTGAACGTTGCCCTCATGCGTCATTCTGAGAGAATCAAAGATGTTTTTTGCTGTGTCTCTGTTGGAGATCTTTTCATACTCAGTATAGGAGATGGCACTGAGGAGGATGGTTCTGGCCTTATGGTGATTCTTGAAATCACGCTTTTGTTGATCAGTCATTGATTTTCTATCAATCTTCTGACCACTTGCATTCACAGGGTGCGTGTATCCATCTGTCACCATATCCCACAGATCAGCATCATGTGCTAGAAAGAAGCTTTCAATTCTGTCTTTCCAGTAATCAAAGTTTTCTCCATCAAAGACTGGAGGTTTGCCGCTGAATCTGTCTCTGTCCTCATTATTGTCATTGCTGAAGTGAGAGTTGTTTCCTGCCATTGTGTTTTTCTGACGCTGGATCTTGTACTGACACGGTTAAGTGTTTTAGCTCAGAACCAGGCGCTCTGATGCCAATTGAAGGGGTGAAAAACACAAGAAGGGGGGGTTGAATTGTAAAACTGAAATCTAAAGCAATTGACAAGATATTTTTATCCTGGTTCGTTTGATCTCAAACTACTCCAGTCCACCCGTCAAGGTGATTTCGCCTCTCTCCAACGAGGTCTTAATTCACTATATTCAACTGAATATTACAGACTGCTTTAACAACTGCTAAAGCCTTCTTGATTCAAACCACAATCCGGTTTGTCAAGGCAACACTTTCTTACAAAGGTATAAAACAATGTGTGTGAATGTTTTCTACAAAACTTTATCACAACTGTGATGTATACACAAAATGAAGCTTAGAAACTAGATTGCTAAACAATAATGAAGTATCCGAGTTTGTGGTTTAGCAAAACTGGTAGATGAAGATTATTGTTCAGCTTTGTGCGTGTAGAGATTTGGAGAGCATTAGCCATTATAATCTTCAAAGCCTTGTTTATATAGCACTTGAGAAGATGAACGTTGAATGCAATATTCTTGTTTCAATGCTAATAACAAGCTTTCCTTTTTGAGCAGATCTTGTCTAGAATGAGGCCGTTGGGATTAATTAGCTTTTAATGCACAGTACCGTTGCTTCTTCAATGCACGTTCTGGCTTGGCTCATTCTGATTCTGCTTCGCTGCTGATGAACTATTGTGTTTCTGTATCAGAGTGTTTACGCACAGTTCTGTTCATCAAGCTTCAGCATGTACGTGAGTTGATCATCTGATCTTGACATTCTGATGTAGCAACTTCTGATGCTGGTGTATGAAATCAAATTCTGATACTGAAGAAGTGATCTTGCTTATTTTAATCAGCGTATCTGCAAGTCAGAGCATAGTAATCTTAGGCAGCATATAGTTCAAACATGAAACATATAAATACTATATCTTTTCACTTTGTTATCATCAAAACTTAAATATAGGGTAGTAGATTCAAACATTGTTCTAACACATAGAACTTAGTAAATTTGGGGACTTTGCATCTAGGAGGTAAGTCTGTCTGTAACACGTACTCTGACAATGGAGATGTAAAGTTGGGCCTTCGAAAGCCCATGTTCATCCCATTTTGAGTCATGATCCTTTCGATCATGGTTGCCAGATTATTTTCCAAACCCGTATTCTGGTATTGGATATGCTGGACTACTTCGTCAGCATTTTGGTTTCTGTTAATTAACCTTACCTCTGGGGTTATTACCCTAGGTTCCTCGACGGGTTGCTCCAATCGTGCCCTCAGGTTTTCTTCGACAGGCTGTTGAGCCTGGTTGATGGTGGTTTCTTCCTCTAAGAATATCCCCTGGTTTCCCCTTATTTGCGCCCTTTGGGGCTGTCGAACAGGTTGGGGTACTCCAAAGAAATCAGTCAAACGCGTCATTTGCGCTGTCACTTGCTGATTCGATTGAGTAGTGTTTTGTATTAGAGGGTTTAGCACTGTACTCAAAGTTTGTGCCAACATTTGCACCATATCATGGTTGCTTTCGTCCATTTGTTGCCTCAAGACGGCTGTCGAGGCATTTGTAAGGCCATGGGCTACTTGGGACGTTCCTCCTAAGAGTTGGGTCCTATTTCTATTCGCCATGCCTACTCCAGAACCTTGGAGTGGCGAAGAGGCACTCACTAAAGGGTCTGAAAAAGTGGACGCAGCATTCGTCAGGCTAGCCACTTCAGAAGTTGGCATACCATAGAGTGGCATAAATCCTGGTGGCGCAAAAGGCCTTGTGCCTAAATTTCCCCTTGGTGGGGGAGTTCCTAAAGGCATCCTGGGGCCCGTGAATGAAAGTAATGGCCCCGTTGATGTGACCGTTACTGCTGGTGTCGAACCAACAGTTATCGCTTCACTTACGGTCGTACTAACCGTTGCTCCCACATTCGTTTGTGGGATTTCGTTATTGTTTGGCGGATTCGCCATCTCTTCCCTTCTTCTAACAGTATTGTTATCGTTAGTGTATATTCTACCACTTCTCAATAACATACAACACTCCTCGAAAAGATGAGATTATTTTCAACAATCAACACACAGTCCCACCAGGTGTGCCAATTTGTTTACCTTGGTATTCGGTAAACAACCGCTGATCCTCCAAATGGTTACTTATTTGGTTACTCGCAGGATCGATCAGATTGATCCTAGGACATAGGTTGATTTTGAAGTTTGATTAAATTGGATATTGGTTAAGTGACAATAAAATAAAGAGGCATTAAGTAAATTGCATGAAGAAAGGACTTGGTAAAATAAATAAGGCTTTAAATGAAAGGGTTCGACAGGAAAGTAAAGAAGAAAGCAAATAAATTTCTGGAAAAGTAAATGACTTTGATTAATAAAGTTGGTGTTTCACACATACATTTCTCAACAATTCTTTCTCACACGCTGGGTACTCGAATCTATATGAGTGACTTTGTATAGAATTGTGAACACACGCGAGAAACTACATGACTACTACTATTTATACTAAAACATCCCAAGTAACCGCCGGGCAGTTACACTGCTTCGAGATGATTCCACTTGACACGTTCTCAACGTTCGACGCTCCAGATCTTCGCACGTCGCACTTGGTTACCGCTGGAAACCGTTTTCCCTCCAAACACTTTGAATTTCAAACTGCTCCACTCTGAACCATCGAACACCTTCGTCGAGAAACATCTTCGACGAGAAACTCCTTCGACGTCGAAGGCAACTAACTTCTCCCTTGGAAGAAATCTTTTAAGTATCTTGCCATCTTTCGATGGGCATTTCGACGGACCTAGCTAGTCGAAAACATCCTTCAGCTTTAATGGCTGACATTAATAAAACAAGGGTGTCGAATTTAGGAGCCAACAGCCCCATGGGCAAAATATTACAAAATTCTTAATGTTAAAAGACATTGCGCATCCTCTTTGGTGTGATGTAAGTGTTGAGAGTTTCCTCCTCATGAAGTCGGCGGGTAAGCTCTAAAACCCTCTTCTCACTGGCATAGAAGCTGGCTTCAAAAGTGTTCCGTTCCTCTTTGAGTTGGATCCAACTCTTTTGCAATTCTTCCAATGATGTCGGCATGTCAGGATGTAGGAGGGTGTATGGAACCTCTCCTTCCATAACAGGCTCTTTGATCACGGGGAGAATGTGAGGGTATGGCATCATAAGATTCTGGGCGCGGGTTCGTACCCACATGAGATAAGGCTCAAGGGAGATGGAATTCTTGTGCCCCAGTGTCTTACTATCCACTTTGTTGGGCATCCTCCAAGCTCTGATGAACCTTTGTTGAAGTCCTTGCGCATCGTTGTCGAAGTAAAAAACCAAGTCAGGAATCAGCATGTCATGAGGGCCATCCCTCCGAGCATATCCAAACTATCTTAGAGCTAAACAGGGGTTGTAAGTAATGCCTCCCATAATGCCAAGTAGCGGGACATTAGGGAATTCCCCATAACGATCAATGATGATGACATTTTCTCTGGACTGAGAACACCAATGAACATCGGAATGTGTGAGGGTCATCAACCGTTGTGACCACCTTAAACCCTGCTCATTTTTCAAAACTGATTGTGGAAGGTCAGAAATAAACCACCTCGCTAGGAGAGGAGTACATCACATGAGAACACCTCTTTTCCTCATTGTTCGTGTGTAAAATGAGTGTAGGATGTCCCCAAGCAATGTAGGCACAGGATTCCGAGATATGAAAATCTTGATAGCATTCACATCTATAAGCTGATCAGGGTTTGGGAACAATACCAACCCATAGATGAGGAGTGCCACAATCTCTTCAAAGGCTTGTAGATCTAGAGAATTCCAGCAGTCTTGTGCCTTCTCAAATAGAAACTTTGCCAAGAAACCCTTGACATCACTTCTGGTTTCCCAATGTCCTTTGATATCAGATGGTTGCAAGTGTAAGGCTTGAGCAACATCTTCAGGCTTTGGTTCTATCCCGTACCGTTGTAGGGTAGTTGATGAAGAATAGGAATTCTCAGGAGTTAAGAAAATTCCTCCAAAGTAGGTACTAGTTGGTAATCAGGGAATGTGAAACAGTGGTGTAGGGGGTCAAAGAACTGAAAGAGAACTTTCACCATGTCTTCTTCAATGTTGGAGTTGACCAAGTTGAGAAGTCTACCATGTCTTTCACTGAAGAGAGAATTCTCTGGAATCTTGGAAGTAAGCTCCTTGAGCTGAGGAGGGATTCTCACAAGGTTGACTTGAATTATTTTCCTGCGAAGAGATTCCATGACCTACAAAACAAGAACACAGATGAAGATCCAAACCCTTGAAATGGTTAGTGGATGCATATGATGCTTTATGATGTTCATGATGTATGCAAAAACATATGTACAAGCAAGTCACACAAGATCCTAGTTTCAGGCTTGCATGAGGTTTCATAGGTAAGTACCCTCTTAAAGTTAGTTAGCTCAACCTGTCCTATAAATAGTAACCGGGTTCTAAGGAGCTCAATATCACTGGATTATTTTCTGTGTTCATTGTTTTAGTTTAGCCACTTAACTGGCGACCAAAATATTCTAAGAAAACAACCCTCAATGAGTGTAGTATCGAGTATCTACCAACTTCGGACTGCACCAAAGCCGGTCATCTCACTACCCCTAATAAAAGGCCAAGATGGTCAAGTAAGGTCCTAAGAGTTCATTAGTGCTTCATGAAATCACTCAGCGGCCCCGTATTCTCTTTGATTGACTCAAAGGCTACCAATACTCACAAATATGTCGCACTAATATAGCTATTGCTTCAACCATGTCGGTATACCCCGCACAGTTTCCACAATGTATTGCTATTTACCTATGAATGTTTCCCAAAAATCTGGGTGGAGGATTCAAACCCAAACAAGAGAACCAAATGTAAAGCAATCAAAACAATCAAGACATGCAAAGGTGATCTAAACCCTAAGGTTACTCCACATTCAAATCTAATCCCCAGCAGAGTCGCCAGTTCTGTAATACGGTGAGAGAACTGACTTGAGGTTTTGCGTTTGTGTTTGCAAATGTTTCGGTTTAGCAAGAGTCGCCACCGACTTTTTATTTTATCCTAAGGAAAGGTCAAAAAGCACAGGAAAGACCTTTGAGATGTTTTCTTGGGTTCGGGGAGTAGATTATGAAAAGGGAAGGTGCAAGCACCCTTTTCATCCATGGTTATCCATGGGCTCTTAGTTACTTGTTTAGATCACTTGCTTTGCTTTTCAATTGTTTGAAATGGTGCTTTGTGTGTGGTTTTGAAAGATGTTTTGAAAAGAGGCCATCGTTGTGGCAACCTTTATAATGATTCTTGTTTGAATGTATACAAAGATATTTTTGTCTTTTGAAAAGTTTTCAATGTTTGAAAGTAGGGTTTTGAAATTGTGTTGTGAAGTGTGTTTGAAAATAGCAAGGATGTTTTTGCAAGCTTTTGATCAAGTAACTAAGAGTTATCTACCCTATTTTACTCAAAGATCTTTCTTATGCTTTTAACCCTTTTAACAGTGTTGTTTCACCATTGTATTTGGTGAACAACCTTGTGTTAGGATGTTAAACGGGACAGGCGTGGGTCATCGTATAGACCATGATAGCAATTTTGTCAAGTATCTTTGGCAATTTTGAGGGACTTGATCATTTTGTTTTAGGCAACCAAGATAGCGTCATCGAGGGACTATGATCTTTTGTTTTGTTTTTGTTTTGCCAAAGTACTTTAACATGCATACCATGGGCCATTTTTGAAGGCAACAAGTTGATTGTAACCCTATGGGTGCAAGTGTGCATTGTGTTTGTTTTTCATGCATTTTGTCTTTGATTAGGTCAAACTATTTGTTAATTTGATTTTGGCATACAAACCCTAATTCTCTAATCATGGCATAATTGAAAGCGTTAAGTGCGAGAATTTAAATTCTAAGCTATTACAACATGATTATGGGGATGGGGGTACAATTTTGAATAAGGGGATATTTGACAAGAAATATAAACCCTAGATTACTATTACATCCAAATTGAATTATAAATACATCAATATTTAAATGTACAATATTTAAATAAACAAGATAAATAAATATTAAATGAAATGTATTATGCAAAAAAGAAGTTTTTTATTTATTTATGTATGTAAAGTATTTTTATTGTGAAAAAGGTGTAAAGAATTAAACTAAAAAAGTTGATTTTATTTAATTAAAGGATAAACCCTAATTTTCCTTAAGAAAATAATATTATATATTATTTATATACAAAAATATATTAATATGCACAAAAATTAAATATATTGAAGAAAAGGTATTTTTTAGTACAAATAATAATAAAAAATAAAAAGGTAATATTTTTATATATTTATTCTTATTATTTAATAAAATAAAAGTATATATGTATATATCTATATATTAAATATATTAAGTATGTGTAAAATAAAATAAAATATTTACAAAAATAAAATATGTTCAAGAAAATATTTTCAGTGTGAATAAAAATAAGAAATAAAAAAACTTACCTGGATGGGGTCAATGGATGATCATTAAGGTCCATGGCCTAGGCAAGTGACCTCCATTGCACATAGGAGGGGTGCTATCCTAAGGTCTACCCAAGTGGTGGAGCCTACATCATAATTTGTTGCTGTGGGGACATGCGTTCGCGTTTTCCAATTTTAGATCATGGCAAAGAAGGGGCGTGGACGTCCGAAATCTGCGGTGCCACCACCCCCTCAAAGTCCTACACCGGAACCGGCGCAGTCTCCGGTACCTTCTGTATGTGTTGAAGAGGATTCTAGCAGGGACAAGAGGAGTTCTTCAGTAAACCCACCAGTCCAGAATGAACCAATTGAAACTCGGAAACTTTGGGTGGAGGTCCTCACTGATAACCGTAACCCCTAAAAAGGAAGGATGATGGTGTACGTTGCGCCTACCATTGTTAATGGTAAGGTTGAGATTGAAATTGAAGAAGATGATGTTGCGGCTGAACTGTCATTTTGGGAAAATTCCCTTATCCTCTATGTTCTTGGTGAAGACCTAAGTATGCATTCACTGAAGAGGTTTATGGAGAAGGTATGGAACTTTGTTACCCTTCCGGATATGTATTATCATGAAGATGGCTACTTCATACTTCGATTCAAGCAAGCAGATGATATGGACACAGTACTGATGAAAGGCCCTTACTCCATAAGGGGATTGCCTATGATTATTAGAGAATGGACCTCAGAATTTAATATGAAGGAGGATATGTTGCACACTATTCCAATCTGGGTGAAATTGCCAAGACTTCCCATTCACTTGTGGGGAGAAAAAAGCCTTAACAAGATAGGCAGTTCCCTTGGTGTGCCCCTTGTCACTGATGAGTGTACAACCCATAAACTTCGAATATCGTATGCCAGAATTCTTGTTGAGGTTGACATTACTAAGAAGTTGGTAGAGGAAATTATTATCAAAGACAAGGGAGGTGTTAAGCTTAAGCAGCAGGTGCAGTATGAATGGAAACCAAAGTTCTATGGAAAATGCCAACATATAGGACATCAATGTACTGAGGAGCCAAAGATGAAGATCTGGAAACCTAAGGCGAATATGGATGTAGTGACTGGAGCATCTTCTCAGAATGTTCTCACTCCAAAGAATACTAACCCTAGGGATGCCTCAGATGGAGTTGCTGAGGATTGGACTTTGGCTAGGAGGACAAAAGGTAGACAAAATCAGAATGCAGGTAACCCCTCAGACCTGCCCTGTACCAATGGCTTTGGGGTTCTGGAGGTGTTGCTCGATCCCCTGATCACCTTGGATTGGGGCTCATGATGGTGGCGTGGAATGTGAGGGGACTAAATAAAAGTGGCAAGATTAAGGAGATCAGTTCCCGTCTCCATGATTTACATCCTGTTATTGTTATTTTGATTGAAACGCGTGTTAAAAGCAATAAAGCTCCTGTTATCAGAGGGAAACTTGGCTTCAGAGGTGAGTACATTGATAATTATGCTGAACACATTAATGGTAGACTTTGGATTTATTGGGATAATTCCAAATTGAATATTAGGTGCCTGCTCAAAACTAGCCAAGCCATACATTGTGGAGTGTATGATGTAGTGGGTAACTTCAAGTTCTGGCTAACTGCAGTATACGCCTTAAATCGATTGGAGGATAGGAAACTTCTATGGAAGAATATAGAGAATATTTGTAAAAGATATCAGGGGCCTTGGTGTTTGATTGGGGACTTTAACAATGTTGCCACTGCACAAGACAAAATTGGAGGCAACATAGTCACATAATCTGAGTTTGAGGATTTTCAAGGTATGTTGACAAAAACTGGTCTTAGTGAGATGGATACCACTGGTGATTTCTTTACTTGGTCCAATAAACAAAGCACAGGAACTATTTACTCGCGCATTGATAGGTTGCTAGGTAATGTTGACTGGTTTCAACAGTTTGGGCATATGACTCTGCATTGATAGGTTGCTAGGTAATGTTGACTGGTTTCAACAGTTTGGGCATATGACTCTGCATATTCTTTCAACAGTTTCAACAGTATTTCTGATCATGCATTATTGCTGCTTGCTGATAATTGCCCAAAGAAATTCTATGGGAGGTTTAAGTTTAACAATTACCTAGTGGATTTGGAAGGGTTTGAGAAATCTTTCAAAGCTAATTGGATTAAGCCTGTTAGAGGGGCACCTATGCAGGTCCTATGGCACAAGTTACAGAGGTTGAAACCTGTTCTTAAATAACTTAACTACCAACCAAATGCTATTAGAAGGAACATTCTTAAGGCCAGGCAAAATCTCTTGGCAGCACAAAATGATCTTCAGAATAACAGGTTTGATAGACATAAAATTGAGGAGATTAAGAAACTGACTGATGATGTTATCCACTAGAATCAAACGGAGGAAAAGCTTCTTCTACAGAGGGCAAAAATTGACTGGCTTAAAGTGGGTGATGGAAATAATGCCTTCTTCCATGCCTACTTGAAAGCTAAGCACAGTCAGAAAAATATGAATCTCCTTCAAAAAGAGGATGGCTCCATTCTGCATAGCCAACAGGATATCTTGCAGGAGGTAAGGGACTTTTATTCTAGCCTTATAGGAATGCATGATAACACCTTGATCCATGTAGACATTGATGCTATGAGGAGGGGAAAACAACTCAGTATGCTGCAGAGAAACTTTTTTGTGGCCAAAGTCACTGAGAATGAGATTGAAAAAGCCCTCCAAGGAATTGGTGATCTTAAATCCCCAGGTGCTGATGGTTTAGGAGCAAAATTTTTCAAATCCTGTTGGCAGTTTATTAAAGAGGATGTGGTGGCAGCATTCATGGAATTTTTTGATCAGAACAGAATTTTTAAGCCATTCAATAAGACTGTGGTGACCTTGATTCCTAAGAATGATCAAGCCAAAGGAATTAAGGACTACAGACCAATTGCAGGCTGTACTACATTCTACAAAATCATCTCTAGAATTATCCCATCTAGATTAGGGACTGTTTCAGGGGGTTTTGAATCATAGTCAGGCTGCTTTCATTCCTGGGCAGAATATCTATAACCATATTATGCTGGCTTATGAAATCATCAAAGGATATACTAGGCAGACTGAAGCCCCTCGATGCATGCTATAGATTGATCTCCAAAAGGCATATGATATGGTGGATTAGGGAGCGCTTGAGGTTATTCTGAGGGAGTTAGGCATTCCACCATAATTTATTCAGTGGATTATGCTTACAGTTTCTACTGTTTCATATGAGTTTAATGTGAATGGTTTTTTGACTGAGCCTATGCAAGCTTGTAGGGGTGTGAGACAAGGGGATCCACTCTATCCCTTATTATTTGTAGCTATCATGGAATATTTGAGCAAACTATTGCTTAAAATGCAGCATGATCCCAAATTCAGATTCCATGCAAGGTGTGAAAAAATTGGCCTCACTAATCTTATGTTTGCAGATGATGTGCTCCTATTCAGTAAGGGAGATTGTAATTCTGTGAGGCTGTTAATGCAGACTATTTCAACTTTCTCAACATCTACAGGTTTGGTTATTAATCCTATGAAATATACGAGGGGATGGTATTAACACCCCTCACATCCGTTGTACTCAATGAGATCCATTTTGTTTGTTTGTCTCTAAGGGTGTGTTTATCTATAACTATACTCGCTTAAAGGGAAAGAAAAGGTTTTTATTAGTGCGTTCATGAGGGTTTCGCGACCCTTTTCCTACGTATCCAGTGAAGGAATCAGAACACCATAGTTCCTCTAGAAAATGTTGGTTTGTTAGTGTTTTTTAGTGGGCGATGTTAACACACACATTCTAGCAATAGACACAACCGGTGTCGCAGTAGAACGGATATAACATGCCCTTTTGGGGAAGTTTTGATTGGTTGTGTGTCTTTACAAATTTTAAAATAAATTCAAGTAATGATTATGTGTTTTTGAGTTTTTTATTTGTGAATGTTAAGTTTTAATTACAAAAGAAGAAAAAAAGATTAAGAGGTGACTATAAAAACCCTAATGTTGTCATGTAGAGTGGTGAGCTAAAAGTCTACTTGGACATAAAGCGATCAAAATGGAGTTTAGTCGCCTCATGGAGCTACCTAAGAGAGTATGATATCAAGGTTTGAACGAACAAAGTAAATAAACTTAAATTCTAAATGTTTAATTGTTTTTTATCAAGTTAAATAAATAATAAAAAAATGAATTAAAAGATATTAAAGAAATGATTAAGTAATTAACAAAAATAAAGATTAATTTAATAAAGAAAGCATGTTTTTGTATTTTCTCATGAAATAATTACATAAAAAAACTAAATAAATATTTGCTTAAGAAGTATATAGTAAAATATAGAAAGATAAGACCTAAAGAACTAAAAAAACGAAAAAGGGGCCCCAACAGGGGTTGAACCCGGGTCTTTAAGGTTATTGATGATGTGTTTTGTCAATTGTACTATGCTATTATTTGTTATATCCATGACTTTATTAAAACAAAAGAGAAAATCGACAATGGATTGGGCCAACGGCCCAATGGACTGACCCGGTTGGAGGAAAGAAATAAGGAAAAGTCTCAAACCCTAAAGAGGTAGATAGGCGCCGCTGGTTGGCAGTATGGGGAAGTGGAAATTTTGCCTTAATTATTATTATTGCTAACCAAGCTTTGTTTTCCCAGATTTACCGTAAAACAAAAAAAAACAAGACTCTCTCTCTCTCTCTCCAACGAAAAACTTCATCTCTCTGTTAACAAAATCAAACCCAGAAAAGTAAATCCTTTAAAATATCTACCTTCCAAAATCTACACACAACAAAATATGAATCTGAAATAAAAATAGAAGAATAAGGGTTTATCGGATCAGAAATAGTGACGTTAGTAGGGTGGTTGTGGATTTTGTCGTAGGCGGAGACGAAGATCCTGAGACGGTGTGATGGCTAATCGGTTGTGTCTGGGTTGCGACTGATCGTGGGTTTGTCGATGAATTCTTCTGACGAATACAGTAGGCGTCGATTTGCAGGATTTGTCAGGATCGTTTCCAAAATTCATTCTATCTCTTCTTTTTTTGTTTTTTTCCCTCTTTTTCGATCCAAAAAAGGTTTTGAACTTAATCGTTAACTTTGGTTTTGAATTTGATTATGGATAGTGGAAGAGTGAAGAATAGAAGAGAGTGATGAGATGGAAATGTTATTTCACGGTACTGGATGTTAGAAGCAGCACTGATCGGAGCAAACAACGGCCTTGGCTGAGGGCGACAAAGATGCTTCTGATAAAGGTACGTAGGCATTATGTTTTTATTACAGAAAGGTGTGATTTACATAAATATGAAACTTTATTGTTTTTGCAGGTTCTTTGTTGTAAAACAAATTTTGATAAAAGTTGCAGATGAAGGTGATGACAATGTGTGTTGTGTAGAGATGGGGATGGATAATGTTGTTATCTGATTCAAACGCCTAACATCTTGTTGGCATGCCTTGGATTGATGGATGAAGCAAAAAAAAGTAACAGTAGGTTGGTGATTCGGGTTTGGAAGTGTGATACGGTGGCAGAACCGACTGTTTTTACTGGTTTGCGTTTTTTGTTCCCAAATGTACGGTAAGCAAGATTCGCCACCAACTTTTATTTTATCCAACAAAGGGAAATGGGAAAAAGAACAGAAAAAACCTTTTTCGAGATGTTTCTGAGTATGGGGGGTATATTATAGAAAGGGAAGGTGTTAGCACCCTTTCTATCTATGGTTTTCCATGGGCTCTTAGGTACTTGCTCATTCTTAAATTGCTTTTGTATGTTTGAAAAAGTTTTGAAATTGGCTTAGTGCGGCGTTTCACTTTATGGTAACCCTTGTATCATTCCTCAAGGGTGTGATAAAGTGTTTTTGAAAACTTTGTTTGAAAAGTATGTTTGAAAGTGTATGTGTAAAAATTTGTTATTTTGAGCAAGTACTTAAGAGTTTCTACCTACTCGAAAAAGACTGTTTGTTTTCTTATTTCCTTTAGACAGCGCCAACCTACTATTAAGGAGTAGGTAGCTCCATCGTTAGAGTTTAAGGGACAATCGAAATGGACGAAAGGGACAATTACGATCACTAAAGCAATGGTTTGGAAACCTTAGTAATTACCTTAGAGTCCTAAAGATCTTTCTGAGGAAACATTCGAATGGGTCATTTTTGATCTTTTGGGACTAGAGGACAACCACTAAGACTCCCTATACTTCATGATCGTTTACCAAAGGCAACTGAAGTGGGGCAAACCCTAGGAGTGAGCATGTGCAAGTGTTTATTTTTTGAGTTTATTTATCTTTGCACAATTAGGGTTTTCTACTGTATTAATTTGATTTATATTTTGCATACAAGCCTATTATCCATACATCTAGAAAGTTTATAGTTACAGAAAATTAAAAGCGGAAAAGTAAATCTACGCTATTACAAGGCTTCGGGGATGGGGTTACATAACCAAAAAACTGGGGATTGAACAATAAAATAATAAGCAGTAAAATAAACCCTAATTAAAAGCTATTACAAACTCGAAGCAAATACAATAATTGGAGTTAAAAATAAAATATTGCACGCGCGACGAATTAAATACGGGAATCAAAGTCTAAATTCAAAGGAAATCAAAGAAAATATTTTTGTTACTTTTTGTTTGAGAAAATTAAATATTTGCAAATTAACCCTAATTTTCTAATTGATTTTAATTATGGAAAAAAGAATTTAAATTGCCCTAATTAAATTAATCTAATTAATTAATGAAATCAATTATTAATAAACCTAATTCCAATGTTTGATGATTTTATGATTTTACGATTTAGTAAATAACAATGTTTTTTTTAAATAAATAAAATAAATAAATAAAATAGAATAATAAAAAAAAATAAGAAAGAAAAAACAAAATTGGGTCTGTTGTTGGAAGTGAACTGGGGGTGCAAAGTTGAAATTGCCAAGGCCCAGATTGGTTGGCCCATGTTCCTTGCGTGTGATCCCATGTGGATTAGCTTCAGAGAATGCACCATGGGTTGTTGTGGCTGGATGATCCAAAAGGTAGGATTTGTGAGCGCATGATGGATGCATGGAATAGTGATGTACTGAATCTGAACTAAATTGTTAAGAAAAATAATAAAAGCACACGCCTGGGATCGAACCCAGGACGATTGCTTCATAGGCACGCTCCTCAACCATCTGCGCTAGCTGGACCATTTGTAAATATAATAAAACAAACAAAATATAATGCAAACAAAATGTCTTGCCCATAAACACGCACCAAATTCAAATGAGCCAGTGTGTGGCTGCCACGTGATCGTCTTCCTCCCAGAACTGTTGTTTTTGGTATTAGACTTTTACCTACGGACAAAACCGTCACTAAAGGCTATAGTGATAGTTTTTTTCCGTAGCCACATCCCTGCAAGATTCAAAAACATAATATATACAAAATAAATCCTATCTAAAGGCTTAGGTCGACTGGAAATCATGCCCTAAGTCCATTGGTACCCATAATCTGGTCCAATTTTCCCTAGAGAAGGAAACCCCAAATTAGAGCTTTCGAACCCTTGCCATGGCAAATGCTTATACCTGCACTTAAAATCAGATTAAACAATTCAGAAACATTGCAAATAAGATGATAGACACAAATATATGATCAAAACATGTTTATGATGGGTAAATCAATGAATTCGAGTTTGGATTAAAGAGACAAACTGTGATGCTGTAAGGGAACGATTCTGGATGTTTCAGGCCTTGTGGATGATGGGAATAGCTTCCTGAGTATGCATGGATGATTACCGAAGACTCAAAACTCCTTGAATTGGCCTATGGAGAGGGATCTGATCTGCATTTTTTCCCAAAATTTGCAGCTTGTTCTTGCTGTTTTACACGACCAAACCCCCTTTTTCATGCCTTGGGAATGTTATGTACTTATAGTGGAATGAATTAGGTTAACAAAAACTGATCATATCTTTGCAAATTATGGAGATTTTATTTTTTTGCCTTGTGTAATTTGTTTCTAAAACCAACCAAATCATGATCTTTTCCAACCAATTAGCCCTTGCATGAATTTTCCTGATTTTCTAGCTGTTTATGGACTCATAATGTGCTCACAAAATCACATCTTTGATTTTATTTGGTTATTCCATTATTTAAATTGATTTATTTTGATTTAAATGCATAAAAAATCAAAACAAATAATAAAAATAATAAAATAATAAGTGAATCAACTTAGGGGCCGTGGGTCCTCTTAGGAACAAGTTTCAAACAAGAAAACATGGGGCCCTTTGAAAAAAAAAATAATTTTGATTAATGTTGAATTTATGCACATTTCCAAAAATGGCCAACTTTGACAATGCATATTTCTCTCAATTTTGACCCTAAGAGGGTGTTCTTTGAGTTTTTAGAAAGCTTGGGATGTCCTCTAAACAACCCTTTTGGTTTCATATCAATTGGATCTTCCATGTTCATGTAAGAAGCTTTGACCTAAAATGTGTTTTTGTTGACTTTTTGAAATGACCTATAATGTCTGAATTTATATCTTTTCATGAGTGCATTTTTTGAACTTGAGGGCTGAATATGAATTGTAGGGAATTGAATTATCTTCAAAATGAGCCTTGGATGAGCAATTTCTGATAAAGTATGAGAAATTTATTCCTGGTCAAAGTTTGGTTGACTTTTCCTATAGAAACCCTAATTTAGCAACTTTTGAGTTTTGATGAATTTGGGGCATTCCTTGAGGAATCATGATCAACCCTTGATCAAATGATGGATATTACTTAAAAATGTTGATGTTAACCAAAAATCTTGAAGTTTGACTGTATGTGGGCCACAATTGACTTTTGACCTAGTGCGGTTGATTTTCAGGCATTTGAGCAGTTGACTGAGCAAACTTGTAGCGCAAGGCATGAAACTTAGAATGGATGATATTAAGGACATATTAGGGAAATGGAAATAATTTAGGACCCTTGGAACTCAAACATCTTGATGAGGAGTGAAACCCTAGTTTGAGGCTCATTGTCTTCGGAGGAGGATTTGTCTGGTCAATCCTTAGGCATCCTTGGGCAAATTGAGGACCTCTAGGAGTATGTTTTGAATAAAATGAGAGGGAAAAATTTGGGGTACATCAGCTTCCCCTGTTCAATCTTCTTAAACCTGAGGATGTAGATTGGCTGGTCTGCCTTTCGTGATCTGAAGGTGGAAGATGATTGAACACTAAAGTGCCCAAAAATTTGCACTCGCATGAAGTAATACTGTTCGGTAATATCGTGAATGGGCTTATAGATGCCATTTGGAAGGCGACGGAGATTCTTCGGAGATGGGCTTAAAGATGCCATCCAGAATAGATATCAGTTTCATAAGAGATTCCTTTGCGAGAATTCCTGTACCTGCGGTTGAGAAGGACTTCGCCGGGGAATGTTGACTTATGTTCTGGGAAATAGAGTTTAGGAGCTTCAGTTGTCCATTACTCTACTGGGGAATATGAAGTTGACTGTATCTGGTCGGGTCCAGGTTTTAACAGTGTTGTAAATTATTTTCTAGAGATAAAAGAGAAGGAACCTGGATAGTAGGGTTACTTCGAAATAAAAGCCTGGATAGTAGGGCTATGAGAAGGAATCTGAATAATAGGGTTACTTGGAAATGAAATCCTGGATGGCAGGGCTATGAGAAGGAACCGGGATAGGGTTGCTTCCTGCTAAGTTTGGGTAAAACTACATCTGAACCGAGAAGGAATCTGGGTAGGGTTGCTTCGGGATAAGTCCGTGTAAAACTTTGGAAAGAACCTGGGTAGGGTTGCTTCATGCTGAGTTTAGGTAAAACTTCATCTGAACCGAGAAGGAACCTGGGTAAGGTTGCTTCGTGATGAGTTTGGGTAAAACTGCATCTGAACCGAGAAGGAACCTGGGTAAGGTTGCTTCGTGATGAGTTTGGGTAAAACTGCATCTGAACCGAGAAGGAACCTGGGTAAGGTTTCTTCATGAGGAGTTTGGGTAAAACTGCAGCTGAACCGAGAAGGAACCTGGGTAAGGTTACTTCGTGATGTGTTTGGGTAAAACGGCATCTGAACCGAGAAGGAACTTGGGTAAGGTGGCTTCGTGATGAGTTTGGGTAAAATTGCATCTGAACCGAGAAGGAACCTAGGTAGGGTTGCTTCAGGATAAGTCCGTGTAAAACTTCGGAAGGAACCTGGGTAGGGTTGCTTCAGGATAAGTCCATGTGAAACTTCATTTGGAAATGTATGAGAAGGGACCCGTGTAAGATTGCTTTGTGATGAAACCGTGTAAAGCTGCATTTGGTCGCGCAGATAATTACTCTGTTTAGTTTCAGGAGCTAATCTTGGACCTGCTGGAAATTGTTGATGATAATCATCTTTCCTGAAAAGGTACAAGATTAATTATATGTGATGCATGAAATGTATTGTGTGATGACGTTCTCAAAATAAATGAGATTATGCTGTATGTAATATGTGTGCGCACGTCATGATGTATGAACATGAAATGCTATTGTGACATATCCGAGTCTGGGAAAATAAATCCCTAACTGCAGCTGGAGAATACTGGAAATTGAATTCCTGGCTGTTGTAGAAAAAGTGATTCTTCTACTTCCGTTGGAGATGGTGAATGGAGACGACTATGTCGTGGATTTACTCCTTGTTGTTTGTGAATATTCTGCCGGGGAGAGAATCTTCTTGAGAATAACTCTGAGGGAATATCTCTGTTTGAGAGAGGAGATGCTTTGCTGGAAGATTTTGCCGATTCGGACTCCGCTGTGGGATGAACTTCCGTCGCTGGAGGAATAAACTCTGTTGGGGATTGAGCTTTTGTATTCATAGAAATAAACTCTTCTCGGGAGAAAACTATATGAACCGCTTGTGATTACAAAATTTGGCTGTGGAATATAGACGTCGGTTCTCTGAAGGAGCTTTGCCGGGGAAAGTAACTCCTGTTTGGGGAAGCCGATATCAAAGCTTTAGTTTCCGCTACTATGTGGGGAGTGTAGATGTCACTGGGTCGCATGCTGAGGATACGACAATAACTTTGCATCAAGACTTTTCTGCCCCTGTACCTGCTGGAGAAAGTGCCTGTGGAGACTTTGTGGATGGTTGAGTGGAATCCCAATTCCTAGGGTGCTTGGTAAACACTGATCAGGATAATAAGCCTTCTACGTGACGAGATGACAGGACGTAGTCGTACGCTTTAATCCCTAACTTTTGCCTGGACTATCTTTTCGAGTTTTCTGTCCATCGGGATACCCTTTTTTGCCCAAGCCTCCTTTCCAGGTTTTTGACTTGTCGGGTGTACAGATTTTTTGTTTTCATCCCTAATTTTTTGCCTAGGCTAATCAACCTAGCGGGTCTTCATGCGTAGTATTTTCCGACTATGTCCATGCTCTCAGGATGTAGGGAGTTGTCACTATCCATAGTGTTGTGTTGTAGTACTATCAAAAATGTTTTCTTGATGACACATGATTCGTTGCTGGAATGCGTGCGTAATACCCCAAGTGATTCAGATGGAGATCTGCCCCTGGTTATTTGGCACCTTTGGAGAGACTGCCCCAGGTGTGTTAGACATCATGTCATGCCCCTTACTTATGGAAGACCTGTTATTGGAAGTGTCTTTACTGCTGAGGTCATTCTGTCCATTGAGAGGATGTTTGTTCATTGAATAACCATTGTGCATATTTCTCTGTTGTCAAACAATTAGTCATATGCAATGTCATTTAAAGAATGAAAAACTCATTTCTGTCTTGTCATTTCGAGTATGGATAAAAGAGACAAACCGTGATACTGTAAGGGCACAATTCTGGACATTTCAGGCCTTGTGGATGATGGGAATAGCTTCCTGAGTATGTGTGGATGATTACTGAAGACTTAAAACTCCTTGAATTGGCCTATGGAGAGGGATCCGATCTGCACTTTTTTCCAAAATTTGCAACTTGTTCTTGCTGTTTTACACGACCAAACCCCCCTTTTCATGCCTTGGGAATGGTATGTACTTATAGTGGAATGAATTAGGTTAAGAAAAACTGATCATATCTTCGCAAATTATGGAGATTTGATTTTTTTTCCTTGTGTGATTTATTTCTAAAACCAACCAAATCATGAACTTTTCCAATCAATCAGCCCTTGCACAAATTTTCCTGATTTTCTAGCTGTTTATGGACTCATAATGTGCTCACAAAATCACATATTTGATTTTATTTGATTATTCCATTATTTAAATTGATTTATTTTGATTTAAATGAATAAAAAATCAAAAAAATAATAAAATAAGTGAATCAACTCAGGGGTCGTGGGTTCTCTTAGGAACAAGTTTCAAACAAGAAAACATGGGCCCCTTTGGAAAAAAATCAATTTTGATTAATGTTGACTTTATGCACATTTCCAAAAATGGCCAACTTTGACAATGCATATCTCTCTCAATTTTGACCCTAAGCGGGTGTTCTTGGACTTTTTAGAGAGCTTAGGATGTCCTCTAAACAAATTTTTTGGTTTCATCTCAATTGGATCTTCCATGTTCATGTAAGAAGCTTTGACCTAAAAGGTGTTTTTGTTGACTTTTTGAAATGACCTATAATGTCTAAATTTATATCTTTTCATGAGTGCATTTTTTGAACTTGAGGGTAGAAGATGAATTGTAGGGAATTGAATTCTCTTCATAATGATCCTTGGATGAGCAATTTCTGATAAAGTATGAGAAAGTTATTCCTGGTCAAAGTTTGGTTGACTTTTCCTATAGAAACCCTAATTTAGCAACTTTTGAGTTTTGATGAATTTGGGGCATTCCTTGAGGAATCATGATCAATCCTTGATCAAATGATGGATATTACTTCAAAATGTTGATGTTGACCAAAAATCTTGAAGTTTGACTGTATGTGGGCCACAATTGACTTTTGACCTAGTACATTTGATTTTCAGGCATCTGAGCAGTTGACTGAGCAAACTTGTAGTGCAAGGAATGAAACTTGGAATGGATTATTTTGAGGACATATTAGGGAAATGGACATCATTTAGGACCCTGATAAATCAAACATCTTGATTAGGAGTGAAACCCTAGTTTGAGGCTCATTGTCTTAGGAGTAGGATTTGTCTGGTCAATCCTTAGGCATTCTTGGGCAAGTTGAGGACCTCTCGGAATATGTTTTGAATAAAATGAGAGGGAAAATTTTGGGGTACAAAAGGAAGTGTCCATATTTTATGAATGGTATTAGAAAGGGAAGTTGGTTTACTGTGTTTTTATGTTTGATCTGGTTTTTTGGGTTTTCGATTTTATCGCATGCTATTGTTCCGTTTTGATTTCATTGTTTTACTTACTATTTTAGATTCATGGTTCATATTTGAATACAAACACATTCATGAAAAACAGAATAAAAATGACTTTGCTCGTATAACAGTCAATCACAAGCATGGAGATGTATAAATGGTAAAAAATAGTTTGGTTATTATTTTTTTAATATCTTTCTCTGGTTTAGGTGTGCAGAACAATTGGTATCTTTTTTCTAGTTTTCTGGCTTTGTAGTTGGTATCTTTTTTCTGGTTTTCTGGCTTTTACTTGGTAAAATCTATCTTTTCGGTTTGCTGACCCTCTTGTATGTTGGTGGTTTTTTCTTTATTCTCTCTCTGGTTTTTAATTGGTAAAATCCACCTCCTTTTAATGGAACATTAGTTGTTATTATATTGAGATAAGGGTGAAAAGTGTGTGTGTGTGTGGGGGGGGGGGGGGGGGGGGGGAATTGGTGAAGTTTTTGAACATTATTGTATGCTGACTTGGTGGCTTTTTAAGTACAGGTTTTGGTTATGTCTATTTTGGTGTATGAGGGGAGAATTTGGACTAATGTGTTTGGAGTTTTTGTAGTTTACTACATCAGGCTTTGCGAAGATTTAATGCAGGTTATGCAGGTTGTTTGGACTGTTTTGGGTTAGGTGATATCTCTTTAAACCTATCTCTTTTCCTCTTTATCTTTCAATGATGCAAAGTTGTTTTTCTTTTTTTGAAATTTTCTGATGGGTTTGCAATATTAGGAACACGATGACATAAAGTTTTGTGAGCTACTTGATAGCTTGCATTGTTACATTTGTTGTTGTTGACTATTTGGCTTGTTGCTTTGGTTTTTAGCTGTGCTGCCTTGTTTGCTGAAACTGAGCGTTTTGAGCTTGAAGGTCCTTTACTATTTGTTCAAGAGCCATTTACTTTGCTGAAATAAACAACGAAAAGATAAGAAACCTGTCTCGGAATACCTGCTTAATGTAATGATATGCATGTTAATGTTTATGCAATGTTTTCAAGGACTTTTAAGACTTTAAATTTGCTGAAACCAAAGAGAGAACAAACATTAATTGCATTCATAAGTTTAAATGATTACAATGATGCCCCTTGGGCTTATAATGGAAGAAACAAATGTAAAATGAAACTCTTAAATCAAACAGGACTCAGGCCTCCCATGAGCGCATCCTCTTTGGTAAAATGTAGACATTCAAACTCCGTTCTTCATGCATTTGTCTTGTAAGCTCCAAAACCTTTCTCTCGCTTGCATAGAACTGGGCTTCAAAGGTATCTCATTCCTCTTTGAGTTGAACCCAAGACCTTTGCAATTCCTCGAGAGTAGTCGGCATTCCAGGATGGAGAATGGTATGAGGTACATCTGTATCTGGAATGGGTTCCCTGATGATGGGTAGAATGGCGGGGTAAGGCATCATGAGATTTTGAGCGCGTACCCGCTCCCACTTAAGATAAGTCTCCAATGGTATGGAGTTCTTATGCCCCAATGTCTTGCTATCCACCTTATTTACCATGCCTCAAGCTCGTATGAACCTTTGACAATACCCTTGAACATCATACTCGTAGTTGAACATAATTCCTTGGATAAGCATGTCATAAGGACCATCTCTCCGAGCATAACCAAACTGTCGTAAAGCCAAATAGGGATTATAAGTAATACCTCCCCTAATGACTAGGAGAGGGACATTAGGAAACTCCCCACAGTGATCAATGATGGTGACGTCTTCCATAAATTGAGGACACCAGTGAATATATGAATGTGTGAGAGATATCAACCTATTAGACCATCTTAAGCCTTGTTCGTTCTTCACAACAAATTGGGGTAGGTGAAAAATAAACCACCTGGCCAACAGAGGAGTGCAACACATAAGGATCCCTCTCCTTTTAACAGTGCGAGTGTGAAAGGAGTGCAGAATGTCTCCAACTAAGGTAGGCACCGGATTGCGAGACATGAAGACTTTGACCGTATTCACATCTATGAGTTGGTCCAGATTAGGGAACAGTACCATCCCATAAATGAGAAGGGCAAATACCTCTTCAAAGGATTGTAAATCCAAAGTATCCCAGAAATAGTGAGCTTTCTCAAACAAGAACTTGGCTAGAAAACCTTTGACATTGCTTCTTGCTTCCCAGTTGGTCACAACGTCGGACCGTTGTAAATACATGGCTTGAGAAATTTCCTCAGGCTTTGGGTCTCTTTCCATACCATTGAAGGGTAATTTATTGAGAATAGGCATACCCAATAATTGAGAAATGTTTTCCATAGTAGGCACCAACTGGTAGTCAGTAAATGTAAAGTAATGATGTAACAGGTCAAAGAATTGACAGAGAACTTTCACCATGTCTTCATCAGGACTTGAGGTGACCAAACTGAGGAGTCGACCATGTCTTTTGGTGAATGGGGAATTCTCAAGAACCCTTTATTCCAATTCCTTGAGTTGAGGAGGCACCCTTACAAGGTTAACTTGGATGGTATTTCTGCGAACGGGAGCCATGTCCTACAAAACAGACACAAAGATACGTCCTAAAAGTCCTTGAAATGGTTAGTGTGATATGCCATGTTATGATGTTATGTACAAACAAATATATACAAACACACAAACAGATCCTTAGGTTTAGGCTTGCATGGATTCCATAGGTAAGTACCCTCTTGAAGTATAGTTGGTTCAACATGTCCTATTAATAGTAATCGGGTTCTAGGGGATCTCAATATCACTGATCTTTCTTCACTGGGAATTGTTTCAGCGCAAGCCTCTTTATTGGGGACCGGAATATCCTGGAAGTCAGATATCAATGAGTGTAATATCGAGTATCAACCAACTTTGGATTACACCTAAGCCGGCTATCTCACTACTTCCTAATGGACAAGTTGTTTAATTAAAGGTTCTAAGATCAGTTGGTGCTTCATGACACCACACAGCAGCCCTGTATTCTCCTTGACTACTCAAGGGCTATCGGTACCAACAAATGTGTCACACTAATGTAGCTATCGTTTCAACCGTGTCGGTATACCATGCACAGTCCCCACGATCTATTGCTACTTACCTAAAAGGTGCCCCAGATCCAGGTGTAGGATCTTTACAACTAAACCCAAGCAAAACCCTTAAAGATAAAGCAATCAAAGCATACAAGGAAAGAAAATTAAATATGACCTAAGCTCTAAGGTAACCCCACTTTTATTTTTTCCCCAGAAGAGTCGCCAATTCTGTGATACGGTGGCAGAACCGACTATTATACTAGTTTTACGTTTGTGTTCGCAATTGTTGCGGTAAGCAAGAGTCTCCATCGACTTTTCTTTTATCTAACAAAGAAAAGGGTGAAAATAACAGAAAATACCTTTTGAGATGTCTTCTGAGTAAGGGGGGTAGATTATGGAAAGGGAAGGTGTTAGCACCCTTTCCATTCGTAGTTATCTACGGGCTCTTAGATGCTTAGCTCATTTGAAAAAATACCTTGTGCTTTTTGTGTGTTTTTTGAAAAGTATTTTTGAAAGTGCCTTAGTGCGGTGATTTGCTTTACGATAACTCATGTATCAGTCCTCAAGATTATTGATAAAGTGTTTGAAAATGTTTTTGAAAGTTGTTTTGTGTAAGTGTGAAATTTTTTTTTGAGCAAGCATCTAACAACTATCTACTTTTACTCGAAAGGTTTGTTCTTTTCCTCCTTTCCTTTAGACGGTGCTATCCTACTATTAGTGAGTAGGTAGCTGTTGTACCCCTAAAACTTTCTCTCTCATTTCTCAAAGGATCAACCTGGACCCTTAGGTTTGCTTCCATCCATTTCAAGCCTTGAATTACAAATTTCCAAGAAAGTCATTCACAAGGGCAAAATGGTCATTTGCATACTAAAAAGTCAAACTTTGACTTTTGGATCAAAATCAAGCTTCAAGAATCATATTTCATCAAGACACATTGAAATATGAAGTTTGTTTCATCAAGAAGTTCAAAAAGGTCAAAATTCTAAATACTTAGAATTTTTCTAAGTGTTTAAGGAATATGCCAAGCTCAGAACTTCTGATCAGATTATCACCATGATGCAAGCTGATTCTGGAAGAACTTCTAGCACAGAAGTTATAGATTTCAATAAGATCTAAACATTGCAGAACAGAACTTCTCCTGGAAATGCTGGAATTTCAAGTTAAATGTTCAAAGACGCGTCCATGAAACTAAAGCACTCAGCAGCTTCTGGACACTTTCAAGACAGAGTTGGGTCAGAACTTCTGGGCCAGTTTTCATGAAGGTCCAGTCAGAGTTTACAAGGGTAATTCAAAGAAGGTTACAAAGCGTGCTGCAAGATTCCTGGAAAGTCTGAGAGTTCCTTCAGAACATGCTGGAGCAAGGAGATACAAAGATCAGAAGTTGGATGTTTACTCTAAATTATGCTGAAGCTGAACCTCTGACCCAGAATCAAGCGATGATGTAAAATCTCACATTGCAGGATTTCTGGTTTTATAAATCTCATCATCATTTAATGCTCACAACTACTTTTGAGTCTTTATCTAAAGGATTTTCCCACGTGTGGCATAGAAGTATCATTGTTGTCCTTGAAAAGCAGATTTTGTACAAAGTTTATGTTGAGCCCATGCTTCGCTTTTGCTTCTGGGGGTACTTTTCCTTAATTCATGCTTACAAACCCAACTTAGGCACGGCTAAAAGAAGCTAACCACCTTACTTTGTGCCTTTAACGATACTTGTTTGAACTTGCTTCAAGAACAAGTCAGCGCCTAACATAGGATGGTTGTGCTTTTGATTTCTCCAAGCTACTAAATCCTTGCCTATAAATTGAACTACATTGGAAACTATAAAAGGGTCGGAAATTTGAGAAAGAAAAGCCCTGAACCCCTGCTAAAATTCCAAGAGTCCAAAAACTATAAACACAAAATACAAAACATGTTATATTTTGATTCTTGCATTCAAACTCCATTTTTCCTCAAGTGTTTCTCGATCAAAACCGTCCATACAGTTTCTGATTCACATATTAGAAGCTATCCTAACTTCTGTGTTCAGACTATAATACAATCTCAATCCACATCCACCTCAAGAACCTGCTGAGTACATGAAGAAGCTGCTCAGAACATCACCAGAGTTCAGGACCAACCTCCAGTTCACATAATCTTTTCCAGCTGCTAGGTAAGCTTCTGCTAACTCTCATCACATTACTTAAGCATTACCAGATTTGCATGTTCAAAAATACAATGTAGACATCATATTTCTAATGTTGTACATATTCTGAGGTTTCACGTATTTGTCTGCCTAAGTGGGAGTAAATCAGTTCAGAACTTCTTGAAGAAATTAGAACTCAAAATCAGGATTAGCAAATTCATGCTTGCCTCTGATTTATAGTTCTGATATTTCTTGTTTCTGAAACACTATGAAACCTGCCATAACTGTCATATGCACATCTTCTGTTTTGTTGAGAAATGACCAAGTTGCAGATGTTCTGACTAGCATGGAGAGGGAGACCAAGTTCTGCCAGTGGTATCAGAACTTCTGAAATCTTCTTTGTTCCCAGCGGACCCAGAACTTCTGACTTCACCTATTTTTCACTAATAGGATATTTGTTTTGCAGTACGCCAGAGTTAGATCTTCTGACCTCCTTTAGTCAGCAATACGCTGATTCTACTTTCTTTTTCCTTACTATTTTTACTATCACTTTTTATTTCATTAATCAAAAACACATAAAAAAAATATTATTTGATATTCACATATCTTATTTTATTTCTTTTAACATAAAAGATCAAAATGTTTTCTTAAACCAAACTTATTTCTTTTTTTTATAAAACAAGTTCATTTTACATTTGTTGTACATTCTTATCCATTTCAATATGGTTGTAATAGTAACTTAGGATTTAATTTTATTTGCAACCCCCATTCATAAATATGTACCCCCATCCCTAAATTATTGTAATAACGTAGGACTTTACATTTTTGCAATTTATCGCTTTTGAATGTAAATGCTAGTAACTAGGGTGTGTATGGCAAGACATGAAATCAACTAATAGATCACCCTAATCAAGACTAAAAATGCATGCAATCAAACACACTTGCACACTAGCACCCTTAGGGTAATCCCACTTTGTTTCCTATCGTAAATATAGTCATGTCCCTCGAACATGGGCGTTTTAGCGAAGACCTTCGATAAAAGATCGTAGTCCCTCGATGACCCTCGATGTTGCCTTCGGTAAACGATCTAGTCCCTAAACAACATTGCTAAAATGTCTCATAAGTTTCCTTCTATGACTATACAAACGTCTCACACTCGTCCCTTCACATTCAACGATGGGGCTTCTTATCAAAACAATGGTAAGATAGCAACATCTAAAGGAGGAGGAAAAGAACATCTAAGACCTTTTGAGTAGGTAGATTCGCTCCTAGTTGCTTGCTCATAACAAAAAAAAATTCTATACACCAACACTCTCACCTTGAAACATTTTCAAAAGACAACACTTTGTACGCATTCTTATAGAGACGGGAATCATTACAAAGACACCTTTTCAAAATCACTTTCAAAAAACACATCTTTCCAACTTTAAAACATTTTCAAAAGATCAACACTTTGTATACATTCTTACGAACGAGAATCATTACAAAGTTTGCCTAAACAATGGCGTCTTTACGAATCACTTTCAAAAAACACATAAAGCACAAATTCAAACAAAAGCAAGTGATCTAGCAAGTAACTAAGAGCCCATGGAAAACCATGGATGAAAAGGGTGCTAATACCTTCCCTTTTTCATAATCTACCCCCGAACTCAAGAAACAATCTCAAAGGTCTTTCCTGTGCTTTTTCACCTTTCCTTTTGGATAAAATAAAAGTTGGTTGAGGCTCTTTCTAACCGCCACATTTGCGATCAAATGTAAAACATTCAAGTCAGTTCTTCCACCGCATCACAGAACTGGCGACTCTGCTGGGGAAAAATTCTAAAAGTGGGGTTACCTTAGGGATTATATCACATTTATTTGCTTACATCGTTTGACTTGTGTGCTTTACATTTTTGTTCTTTGTTTGGGTATGAATTCTCTACCCGGATTTGGGATACCTTGTAGGTAAGTAGCTATACATTATGGAAACTGTATGGGGTATACCGACACGGTCTAAGCAATAGATATGTTAGTGCGACATATTCGTGGGTACCGGTAGCCCTTGAGTAGTCAAGGAGAATACGGGACCGCTGAGTGATGTCATGAAGCACTATATGACTTTTAGAACCTTTACTTGACCAATTTGGTCATTAGGACGTAGTGAGATGACCGACTCTGGTGCAGTCCGAAGTTGGTAGATACTCGATACTACACTCATTGAGGTTTGGTTTTTTAGGATATTGCGGTCGCCATTTAAGAGGCTTGCGCTAAAACAATTCCCGAGAAAACAAACCAGCGACATTGAGCTCCTTAGAACCCGATTACTATTTCTATGACAGGTTTGAGCCAACTAAACTTCAAGAGGGTACTTACCTATAAAACTCCATGCAAGCCTAAACTAAGGACTTGTTTGCTTCGCTTGTATATGTATACTTGTACATAACATCATGGACACCATGAACATCATATACATCCACTAACCATTTCAAGGATTTTTAGATTCATCTTTGTTCTTGTTTTGTAGAATATGGATTCACTTTGTAGGAAAACTATTCAAGTCAACCTTGTGAGAATCCCTCCACAACTTAAGGAGCTAGTTTCAAGGATTCCTGAAAACTCTCCATTCACCGAGAGACATGGTCGTCTACTCAACTTTGTCACCTCCAACACAGATGAAGACATGATGAAGGTGCTTTTTCAGTTCTTTGATCCTTTGCACCATTGCTTCACATTTCCCGACTATCAACTTGTGCCTACTTTGGAAGAATTCTCCCAACTCTTGAGGATTCCCATTCTCAATAAACTACCTTTAAACGGTACGGAAAGAGATCCAAATCCAGAAGAGATTGCTCAAGCTCTACACTTGCACTCATCTGATGTCACAACTCATTGGGAAACAAGGAGTGGTGTTAAGGGTTTCCTAGCAAAGTTTATGTTTGAGAAAGCCCAAAGCTGTTGGAATTCCTTAGACTTGCAAGAATTTGAGGAGATTGTGGCTCTCCTCATATATGGGATGGTTTTGTCTCCAAATCCTGACCAACTCATAGATGTGAACGCCGTCAAAATCTTCATATCACGCAATCCGATGCCTACATTGCTAGGAGATATCCTACACTCTTTTCACACTCGCACAATGAGGAAAAGAGGTGTCCACATGTGTTTCACTCCTCTCTTGGCAAGATGGTTTATTTCTCATCTTCCCCAATCAGCCTTAAAGAATGAGCAAGGTTCAAGGTGGTCACAAAGGTTGATGACGCTCAAGCATTCAGACATTCATTGGTGCTCTCGATCCAAAGAGAATGTTATCATTGTTGACCGTTGTGGAGAATTTCCTAATGTCCCTTTACTTGGCATTAGGGGAGGTGTCACCTATAACCCATTTTTAGCCTTAAGACAGTTTGGTTACGCCCGAAGGGATGGCCCACACGAGATGCTGATTCAAGTTTTGGTATTCGACTACGACAATGACGATTAAGGTCTTTGTCAGAGATTTATCCGAGCTTGGAGGATGTTAAACAAGGTGGATATCAAGACTTTGGGGCACAAGAATTCCATCCCTCTTGAGCCTTACCTCAAATGGGTACGAACTCGTGCTCAGAGTCTTTTGATTCCTTACCCCTCCATTCTCCTGGTAATCATTGAGCCTGTTAAGGAGGGAGACGTTCCATACACTATCCTACATCCTGACATGCCCACATCTCTTGAAGACCTCCAAAGGGATTGGATACAACTCAAAGGAGAGAGAGATACTTTCAAAGCCCAATTCTATGCAAGTGAGAAGAAGGTTTTGGAGCTCACTAGGCTACTTCATAAGGAGCAGGCTCTGAATTACTACATTGCAGCAAAGAGGATGCACACTACTTTTCTATCTTAGAGTTTTGTATTATTTTGTCCAAGGGGCATTGATGTACTCAAACTTTATCTTATTAATATAACGTGTGTTTCCTTTTTGTCTAAAACAAATTTGAATCTTTGAAATCCTTGAAAATATTGCATATGCACATATCATTCATCATAACATAAGCAGGTCTTTTGCAACAAGTCTCCTCATCTCTCTACTGTTTATTTCAGTAAGATGGATCTCGAGCAAACAGTGAAAGATCTCCAAGCTCAGAATATGCAGTTTCAGCAGTTTCTTATGACCCTAGCCAAGGGGCAAGAAGAGTTGAAGACTCTGCTGGCTGAAGAGAGGAAAAAGAAAACAAAAAAGGTAACCAGAGTCTTAAACATGGGAAGAAGATTTCATGGGCAGACAAGAAGGACTTTGGACTTTGCAACAACATCCGATGAAGGAGAGGGGAAAGGAAAGGAAATAGTTGTCCCATTAGAATTGGAAGAGGAAGGAGAAGAAGAAGACTACTCTGAGGAACAACACCCTCCAGCTGATGATAAGTATAAACATCTTGAAGAGCGGTTGAGTACAATGGAAATCCAAAAGGTGTTAGGCTTGGACTTTGAGGAATTGGGGCTAGTGTCGGGGATTGTGATTCCTCCGAAATTCAAAGTGCCTATATTTTCCAAATATGATGGAGTGTCATGCCCTAAAATGCATCTCCGATCATATGTGAGGAAAATTCAACCCCATACCACTGATAAAGACTTATGGGTGCATTTCTTCCAAGACAGTCTGTTTGGGACTCAACTTGACTGGTTCTACCAACTAGAAAGGGCTAATGTTCACAATTGGGAAGATCTTGATGCAACTTTCTACAAGAAATACCAGTACAATGCTGATTTGGCACCTACCCGTACTCAACTCCAGAGTATGGCTATGGTGTCCAATGAAGGTTTCAAGGACTATGCACAAAAATGGAGAGATTTGGCTGGAAGAGTTCAACCCCTCTGTCTGAGAGAGAAGTGGTGGACATGTTCTTAGGCACCTTATCTGGTCCCTTCTTCAATCATTTAATTGGAAGTTTATCTGCAGGGTTTACTGAACTAATATTGATCAGAGAGAGGATAGAAGCCGATATAAAGAATGGAAAAATCCAGAAAGACACATCTTCTTCTATAGCTGTAAGGAAGCCTTTCATCGGGAAGAAAGAGGTGGCCGCCGTATATCTGCAAAGAAACCAAGATAGAGCTGAACGCTGACCAATGGTGGGGGCTGTTATGATTCCAAAGCCTACATCTGATCAACAAAGAGGTAATCAACCAAGGGGGGAAAGGCCAGTTAGGCAGTTCACCAGAATCAACATGACTCCGTCTCAAGTATTACCGCATATTCTAAGATCTAATTTGGTAACCTTGAAAGAAGCTCCAAAAAACCCCAATACAACATCTCCTCATTATCATCCCAATGCCCGTTGCGCATATCACTCTGAAAGTCCTAGTCACAATACTAATAACTGTTGGGCCTTGAAGAACAAATACAAGACCTCATTGAAGCAAAATAAATTGAGTTTGATGCGCCTGGAAAGCCGAATGTCATTTCTTCCCCTATGCCCAGACATGGTCACAATACCAATGCCATTGAAGAAGATTTGTTTGTTACCTCAGTTGATTAACTCATGACCCCACTTCCGACTATTAAGATAAACTTGTTAAATTTCGGCGTGTTCCTGGGTTGTGATGAAGATTTATGTTTCTGTTTATCCTCACCGACTAGTTGTCTTTGTTGAAAGTAGGCGTTTAGTGCCTGATGGATAACAAAGAGATTTTCTTTGAAAAGACTCCTATTACACATGTTTCTTTTGAAGATGTTTCAATCATTACAATTTCCGCCAATTCTTCCAGGGTCTCCACTAAAAGACCCGTTAGAATTACATCAGTTCCGAAAGCAACTCCTTTAATATTCACAATGCCTTGGACAGTCCCATATACATCAGACAAAACCATACCATGGAATTATGGAGGGGATGTCTATTACCATGGTATTAAATAAGACTGGCCGGTCGCCGAAGAGTTAAATTCCGAGAAAGAAGACTCCGACGTCAGTAATATTGCCGAAACTAGCAAAATTACCCGAAGTGGTAGGATCTTTTCTCCAGAAATTGCTCCCCCAAAAGCAGTTTATGGACCCCTAATTATCCCTATGGCTGCTCCAAAGGTTACTCCTACACCCATAATCATCTCTGCAAGTACTCCAATTGACAAAGCCATTACAACTCCTGTAATCATTCTTACTGACACTCCTGTTGCCAAGTTAACCGAGGCTCGAGGAAAAGGTGTTATGGTTGAGCCTGTCTGGATGAAGGCTCAGTCATTGACTATCCATGAGACCTCCAAGAAAGAAATGAAAGAGATCTTAAAAATTATAAAGAGAAGCGACTACGATGTAGTTGAACAACTGGGGAAAACTCCCTCTAAGATCTCCATGCTGGAATTACTACTGTGTTCCGAAGCGCATGAAAAAGCCTTGACGAAGTTCCTAAAAACAGCTCATGTACCTCAAGAGACATCTGTTGATCAATTTCAAGACTGCATGGCCATCCTAACTATGGACAATGGTTTAGGTTTTTCAGATGCTGATCTGACGCCGAGGGGAAGAAAGCATAATGAGGCATTGCATGTCTCAGTGGAATGTAGGGGCACTACTCTGGCGCATGTTTTGGTGGACACTGGCTCATCTTTGAATGTATTACCCAAAAAAGCTCTTGATAGACTTGACTATGAGGGGTTAACTTTAAAGCCTAACAACATAGTGGTAAGGTCTTTTGACGGTTCGAAGAGGATGGTACATATGGAGGTGGACATTCCCATAAAGGTTGGAACCCAAACTTTCTATTCAACTTTTTATGTGATGGACATCCTCCCTTCATACTCCTGCTTGCTAGGCCGACCATGGATCCATAATGTTGGCGTTGTTACCTCTACATTGCACCAGATGCTGAAGTATCCAGTTCAAGGGAAGATGACCACCGTCCATGGAGAGGAAGAATACATGATCAGCCATCTCAATTCCTTCAGATATGTGGAATTGGACGGCGAATTCATTGAAACTCCATTTCAACACTTTGAAGAGGTCCCTCAAGAGGTGGCAGTGACCAAGGTTGTTCCCAAGATTACAAGGCCTCCACTCCGGATGTCGTCACTAAAAGATGCCAAAGCAGTGGTAGAAGAAGGAGGATGCACTATCTGGGGACAACTCTCAGATATCCCATATAAGTATGACAAGTTTTGCCTAGGTTTCACTTCAAGTGCTCAAAAGGTTGTACGTCGTGCCCGTGCTGGAGGGCCACCCTTGAAGATCAGCAACCGCGAATTCAACGCAGTGGAAGATGGTGAAAATGGTTGCAACCTGGAGGAGTGGATCTTCCCGACTATCAATGGAGGGCTCAGCAATTGGGAGGCTAGAGACTTCATCCCAATCACTTTCATCCCTCAGTAATTTATCTTTACATTTTTACTGGATCTGTAATATTTAAAACAATTCTCACTCTTAAAACCTTGTGTCTTACCCGAGGCACAATGGTCCATTTGTAAGGGTTATTATCTCATTTTTCATATGACATCAATGAATCATGGATGTTTTCACATTCAAACTTTTGTGCTCATTGTTTCTATTTTACATTTTACTTTCTTTCAAAGATAACTATACCCTTACACACACCCACACTCACAATGCAGGTATACATCCATTCTGGATCCCATGGGTAACGATACTGATATGGCCTTTTGTGACTCTGAGAATCTGATCTACCAAGCCGAAGACGAAGGTGAGGAAGATTGTGAAGTACCAGGGGAACTTTCCAGATTGCTACAACAAGAAGAGAGAACCATTCAGCCTCACGAGGAACCCGTGGATACAATCAACCTAGGTACCGAAGAAGATAAAAAAGAGGTCAAAGTGGGTGCCAATCTGGAACCCAGTATCAAGAAGCGTCTGATTCAGTTGTTGCATGATTATGTCGAATTCTTTGCCTGGTCATATGAAGACATGCCAGGACTTGATGAAGATATTGTGGTACATCGTCTGCCTATAAGAGAGGATTGTCTTCCAGTAAAGCAAAAAGTTCGCCGCTTGAGGCCTGATATGTCAGAAAATATTAAAGCAGAGATAATGAAGCAATTCAACGTTGGATTCTTGGGTGTCACCTCTTACCCCCAATGGGTTGCCAATGTTGTTCCTGTGCCCAAAAAGTACGGAAAAGTGCAAATGTGTGTAGACTACCGAGATTTGAATAGGGCAAGCCCTAAGGATGATTTTCCACTCCCCACATTGATATTCTAGTTGACAATACGGCACAACACAAAGTGTTTTCCTTCATGGACGGTTTCTCAGGTTACAACCAAATCAAAATGGCGCCTGAGGACATGGAGAAAACAACATTTGTCACACAGTGGGGAACTTTCTGCTATAAGGTGATGCCATTCGGATTGAAGAATGCTGGGGCAACCTATCAGCGTGCAATGGTAGCTCTATTTCACGACATGATACATCACGAAATAGAAGTCTACGTGGACGATATGATAGCCAGATCTCAAACAGAAGAGGAGCATCTTAATCACTTACAAAAACTGTTTGAGAGACTGAAGAAGTACAAGCTGAGGTTGAATCCAAACAAGTGCACATTCAGGGTACGGTCTAGTAAACTCCTAGGCTTTATCGTCAACAACAAAGGTATCAAGGTCGATCCTGCCAAAGTTAAAGCGATACAGGAGATGCCTACTCCTAGAACTAAAAAGGAAGTCAGAGGATTCTTGGGATGTTTGAACTATATTGCCAGATTCATTTGTCACCTGACAGCTACTTGTGAAACAATCTTCAAACTGTTGAAGAAAGATCAAGTAGTCAAATGGAATGACGAGTGCCAAGTTGCTTTCGAAAAAATCAAAGAATACTTACAAGAGCCTCATGTGTTGATGCCACCAGTCGAGGGAAGACCATTGATCATGTATCTGACTATTTTAGAAAACTCAATGGGGTGTGTATTGGGGCAGCATGACAAGTCTGGCCGAAAATAATACGCTATTTACTACCTGAGCAAAAAGTTTACCGACTGTGAAACCAGATATTCACTGCTCGAGAAAACTTGTTGCGCTCTAGCATGGGCTGCTCTCCGGCTAAGACAGTATATGTTGACTCATACTACCTTATTGATATCTAAAATGGATCCGATAAAATACATTTTCGAGAAGCCTGCTCTTTTTGGGAGAATAGCGAGACGGCAGATGATCCTGACAGAATATGACATACAATATACTACCCAGAAGGATATAAAGGGCAGTGTACTAGCCGACCACCTTGCTCACCAAGTCGTGGAAGACTACCAGTCCATGAAGTTCGAATTCCCGGATGAAGACATCATGAAATTAGACAAATGTAAAGAATTCAGGCCATATGACGAACCTGAACAAGGATCCCGATGGACCCTGTTCTTTGATGGGGCATCTAAAGCACTCGACAATAGTATTGGTGTTGTACTCATATCTCCGGAAGGATGTCATACTCCCTTTAATGCCAAACTTTGCTTCAATTGTACAAACAACATGGCGGAATACGAAGCGTGAATCTTCGGCCTCAAAGCTGCCATAGACTTGGGGATCAAATCCTTGGATGTATTCGGAGACTCAGCTTTGGTCATCAGTCAAATCAAAGGGGAATGGGACACCAAACACCCTAACATTATCCCTTATAAAGAACATGTTTTGACATTGCTACCACATTTTGAGAAGATTACCTTCGAGCATTTCCCACGAGAAGAAAATAAGCTAGCAGACGCTCTAGCAACAATGTCATCTATGTTTAAACTTAATTGGGATAACGAGGCTCCCCAGATCACCATCGAACGAATGGATGAACCAGCACACTGTCACGAGATTAATACTGAAGAAGTAGCAGACCAGCCTTGGTTTCACGAAGTCAAGAGGTATCTCGAGGCTCAAGAATATCCAGAAGGAGCTTCAATCAATGATAAGAAGTTCTTAAGGAGATTTTATGCTAAGTTCTTCCTTAGTAATGGCATCCTGTACAAACGTAATCATGACTCTGTGTTACTTCAATGCATAGATAAGGTTGAAGCTGAAAGGATCATGGCTGAATTACATGAAGGCCCTTTTGGCACCCATTCTAGTGGGTATACGATGGCAAAGAAAATCCTACGGGCAGGCTATTACTGGTCTACCATGGAAGAAGATTGCTATCAACACTCTTGAACCTGCCATAAATGCCAGATTTATGCTGACAAAGTGCACGTACCTCCAGTTCCTCTGAATGTCTTGACATCTCCTTGGCCCTTTGCTATGTGGGGAATAAATATGATTGGGGAAATTAAGCTGACAACCTCCAATGGACACCGCTTCATCCTAGTGGCCATTGACTATTTTACAAAGTGGGTGGAAGCAGCCTCCTTCGCTTCCATCACCAAGAACGTTGTTGCCCGTTTCATCAAGCAAAATCTCATTTGCTGGTACGGTATCCCCGAAAGGATCATCACTAACAACGATACAAATCTCAACAATACTATGATCACCGCCTTGTGCGAGCAATTCAAGATTCAGCATCACAATTCTTCTCCCTATCAGCCAAAGATGAATGGTGTTGCCGAAGCTTCAAATAAGAACATTAAAAAGATCGTACAGAAAATGACAGTCACATACAAAGACTGGCATGAGATGTTACCATTCGCTCTCCACGGATATCGTACCACGGCTCGCACATCGACTGAGGCAACCCCTTATTCTTTGGTTTACGGCATGGAGGTTGTCTTGCCTATCGAGGTTTAGATCCCCTCTCTGAGGTTTATGAAGGATGCAGGGTTGAACGAAGACGATTGGATCCAGACTCGACTTGATCAACTGAACTTGATTAATGAAAAGAGACTTTCTGCTGTTTGCCATGGTCAAATGTATCAAAAACGGATGATCAAGGCTTTCAACAAGAAATTTAGGCGCCAAGTGTATCAAGTTGGGGATCAAGTGATAAAACGTATCATATTGCCACAAGGTGATCCCAGGGGAAAATGGACTCCTACCTATGAAGGACCATTTGTAATCAAAAATATTTTCTCTGGTGGTGCAATGATCTTGACCACCATGGATGGCGATGACCTACCACACCCTGCAAACGCGGACATAGTCAAAATATACTACGCATAAGTGACCCGCTAGGTTGACACGCCTAGGTAAAACGAGGGCATCCCGGAGAACCAAAAAGGTTCGAGCAAAAAATTAGGGATAAAGCAAAAAAAATCTGTACACCCGGCAAGTTGAAAACCCGAAAGGGCGACTTGGGCAAAAAAGGGTTTCCCGGTGGACTGAAAAACCGAAAGGGCGGTCCAGGAAAAAGTTAGGGAATTAAAGCGTATGACTATGTCCCGTTGGATCACTTTACGGACAACCTTTGGCCTCCACTGGCAAACTCAGAGGTTCTGACCGATTCAATCATCTTCGGACAAGGCAACAAATAGACAAGACGCTCGGAGATACGAAGGCTATAGCAGAATGGAAACCCCATGGGATTTTTGTACACATAGCTATCTTTTCTTTGTATCAAAATTTTCATTTTTTTACAAACGGAATTACCTTACTAGAATGTTTGTCTCCTTGTATAAAAAAATACTTATTCAAAGTCAATACAAAATATTCCTTTGAAAGCGCAAAAGCTATTTTTATTTTCTTTACGCTTGTTTCATTTACAAAAACGTCCAATGATTCATTGTTGAGCATATGCATTTGAACATAATTACTGTTTACAAATAAACGAAATGAAAAGAGGCAATTACTGATAGGTTGAAAGGATAGGGAAGTACCTCTGGGCTATCCCATAAGTAATCCCCTGCAGTACATCATTTAAATCCCCAGCGGAACAAAGTTCCAAATTATTGATCCCCGGTAGAAGTCGTCAAATTTCTCAGGATTCCCCAATAGGATTTTACAAGCAGCACATGGCATTTCCCTTACAACAGATTTTATTTCTCAAAACAGAAATTCATCAACACTTCAACTTCAAAGCATGAAGACTTACATATCCTCAACAGCAGTCAGAGATTTATTTTCCCCAATCCAACTACACTACAGCAAATCATCTCACATACGCATACATCGCATCCTTATATCATAAACATTGATAAAGCAAATGCATCATATCATACATTTCATGCAACATGACTTTGCATTTTAGCTAACATTTTACCCTTTTCAGAATAAGATTAACAGCTACCATTAACAATATTCAAAACTAGATACAGTTTTAGATATGCTCCAGACACGGATGTCATTCTGCTACTCATTCAAATTCAACTTCTCAGATACAGTTCAGATACGCACCAGATATGGATGCCATCGTGATACTCATTTAAAGACAGCTTTTGATACAGTTTCAAATACGCTCTATACATGGATGCCATCCTGATACTCAATCAAAGACAACTTTAGATACAGTTCAGATACGCTCCAAACATGGACGCTATTCTGATACTCATTCATACTCAACTCTCAAATACAGTTCAGATACGCTCCAGATATGGATGCCATCCTGACACTCATTCAGATTCAACTTCAGATACAATTCAGATACGCTCCAGATACGGATGCCATTCTGATATTCATTCAGATAGCTTTTGATACAGTTCAAATACGCTCCAAACACGGATGCCATTCTGATACTCATTGTTTCAACTTACAAATTACAAAATCAACAATCACTCTTGGATGCCATCTGGAAGCCCACCTCCAACAAATATCCATCATATCTTTGAACGGCAAATCCGCCAACTCTACTATCCAGGGTTTCATCGCGAAGTAACCCTACTATCCAGGTTCCTTCTCCCTTATCTCCAGACAACAGTTTACAACATTGAAAGGCCCAGACACGACCAAATACGGTCAGTTTCATATTTCCCCAGTAAATCGTTGTACAGCCTAGA
The DNA here is from genome assembly GCA_948472305.1 of Vicia faba. Lineage (NCBI taxonomy): Eukaryota > Viridiplantae > Streptophyta > Magnoliopsida > Fabales > Fabaceae > Vicia > Vicia faba. The sequence continues at coordinate 732,285,120 of OX451740.1, read as the reverse complement.
CCCTAACTAGGTATACATTATACTTTCACTCCCTCAATCAAGAGTTAATTCCCCAGTAGAGTAATGGACAACCGAAGCTCCTAGATCTTACTTCCCAGAGCGTAAATCAACATTCCTCAGCAAAGTCCTCCTCAACAGCAGGTACAAGAATTCTCGCCGAAGAATCTCTTATGTAACCGATCTTTTCTGGATGGCATCTTTAAGCCCATCTCCGACGAATCCCGTCGCCTTCCAAATGGCATCTGTATGCCCATTCCCTACAAAATCAACCACAACATCATCGAGTGCAAATTTATGGACACTCTAGTGTTCAATCATCTTCCACCTTCAGATCACGAAAGGAAGATCAGCCAATCTACATCCTTAGGCTTAAGAAGATTGAACAGGGGCAGCTGTTGTACCGCTAAAATTTTCACTCTCATTTATCAAAGGATCAACCTGGACCCTCAGGTTTTCATCCATCCAATTTCAAGCCTTGAATTACAAATTTTCCAAGAAAGTCATTCACAAGGGCAAAATGGTCATTTGCACACTAAAAAAGTCAAACTTTGACTTTTGGATCAAAATCAAGCTTCAAGAATCATATTTCATCAAGACACGTTGAAATATGAAGTTTGTTTCATCAAGAAATTCAAAAAGGTCAAAATTCTAAATACTTAGAATTTTTCTAAGTGTTTAAGGAATATGCCAAGCTCAGAACTTCTGATCAGATTGTCACCATGATGCAAGTTGATTCTGGAAGAACTTCTGGCACAGAAGTTATAGATTTCAATAAGATCTAAACATTGCAGAACAAAACTTCTCCTGGAAATGCTGGAATTTCAAGTTAAATGTTCAAAGACGCATCCATGAAACTAAAGCACTCAGCAGATTCTGGACAATTTCTAGACAGAGTTGGGTCAGAACTTCTGGGCCAGTTTTCATGAATGTTCAGTCAGAGTTTACAAGGGTAATTCAAAGAAGGTTACAAAGCATGCTGCAAGCTTCCTGGAAAGTCTGAGAGTTCCTACAGAACTTGCTGGAGCAAGGAGATACAAAGATCAGAAGTTGGATGTTTACTCTAAATTATACTGAAGCTGAACCTCTGACCCAGAATCAAGCGATGATGCAAAATATCACATTGCAGGATTTCTGGTTTGATAAATCTCATCATCATTTAATGCTCACAACTACTTTTGAGTCTTTATCCAAAGGATTTCCCCACGTGTGGCATAGAAGTATCATTGTTGTCCTTGAAAAGCAGATTTTGTACAAAGTTTATGCTGGGCCCATGCTTTGCTTTTTCTTCTGGGGGTACTTTTCCTTAATTCATGCTTACAAAACCAGCTTAAGCACGGCTAAAAGCAGCTAACCACCTTACTTTGTGCCTTGAACAATACTTGTTTGAACTTGCTTTAAGAACAAGTCAGCGCCTAGCATATGATGGTTGTGCTTTTGATTTCTCTAAGCTACTAAATCCTTGCCTATAAATTGAACTACATTGGCAACTGTAAAAGGGTCGGAAATTTGAGAAAGAAAAGCTCTGAACCCCTACTAAAATTCCAAGAGTCCAAAAACTGTAAACACAAAATACAAAACCTGTTAGCTTTTGATTCTTGCATTCAAACTCCATTTTTCCTCAAGTGTTTCTCGATCAAAACCGTCCATACAGTTTCTGATTCACATATTAGAAGCTATCCTAACTTCTGTGTTCAGACTGTAACACACTCTCCATCCACATCCATCTCAAGAACCTGTTGAGTACATGAAGAAGCTGCTCAGAACATCACTAGAGTTCATGACCAACCTCCAGTTCACATAATCTTTTCCAGCTGCTAGGTAAGCTTCTGCTGACTCTCATCACATTACTTAAGCATTACCAAATTCGCATGTTCAAAAATACAATGTAGACATCATATTTATGATGTTGTACATATTCTGAGGTTTCACGTATTTGTCTGCCTAAGTGGGGAGTAAATCAGTTCAAAACTTCTTGAAGAAATTAGAACTCTGAATAAGGATTAGCAAATTCATGCTTGCCACTGATTTATAGTTCTGATATTTCTTGTTTCTGAAACACTATGAAACCTGCCATAACTGTCATATGCACATCTTCTGTTTTGTTGAGAAATGACCAAGTTGCAGATGTTCTGACTAGCATGGAGAGGGAGACCGAGTTCTTCCAGTGGTATCAGAACTTCTGAAATCTTCTTTGTTCCCAGCGGACCCAGAACTTCTGACTTCACCTATTTTTCACTAATAGGATATTTGTTTTGCAGTATGCCAGAGTTAGAACTTATGACCTCCTTTAGTCAGCAATACGCTGATTCTACTTTCTTTTTCCTCACTATTTTTGCTATCACTTTTTATTTCATTAATCAAAAACACATAAAAAAAATATTATTTCATATTCACATATCTTATTTTATTTCTTTTAACATAAAAGATCAAAATGTTTTCTTAAACCAAACTTATTTCTTTTTTTTTACAAAACAAGTTCATTTTACATTTGTTGTACATTCTTATCCATTTCAATATGGTTGTAATAGTAATTTAGGATTTAATTTTATTTTCAACCCTCATTCATAAATATGTACCCCATCCCTAAAATATTGTAATAACGTAGGACTTTACATTTCTGCAATTTATCGCTTTTGAATGTAAATGCTAGTAATTAGGGTGTGTATGGCAAGACATGAAATCAATAAGTAGATCACCCTAATCAAGACTAAAAATGCATGCAATCAAACACACTTGCACACTAGCACCCTTAGGGTAATCCCACCTTTTTGCCTATCGGAAATATAGTCATGTCCCTCAAACATGGGCGGTTTAGCAAAGACCTTCGATAAAAGATCATAGTCCCTCGATGTTGCCTTCAGTAAACGATCTAGTCCCTAAACAACATTGCTAAAACGTCTCATAAGTTGCCTTCTATGACTATACAAACGTCTCACACTTGTCCCTTCACGTCCAACGATGGGGCTTATTACCAAAACAATGGTAATATAGCAACGTCTAAAGGAGGAGGAAAAGAACATCTAAGACCTTTTGAGTAGGTAGATTCGCTCCTAGTTGCTTGCTTGCTCATAACAAAAAAACATTCTATACACCAACACTCTCACCTTGAAACATTTTCAAAAGACAACACTTTGTATGCATTCTTATAGATATGAGAATCATTACAAAGACACCTTTTCAAAATCACTTTCAAAAAACACATATTTCCAACTTGAAAACATTTTCAAAAGATAAACACTTTGTATACATTCTTACGAACGAGAATCATTACAATGTTTTCCTGAACAATGGCGTCTTTACAAATCACTTTCAAAAACCACATAAAGCATAAGTTCAAACAAAAGCAAGTGATCTAGCAAGTAACTAAGATCCCGTGGAAAACCATGGATGAAAAGGATGCTAATACCTTCCCTTTTCATAATCTACCCCCCGAACTCAAGAAAGAATCTCAAAGGTCTTTCCTGTGCTTTTCCACCTTTCCTTTTGGATAAAAGAAAATTCGGTGGCAACTCTTGCTAACCACAACATTTATGATCAAACGTAAAACATTCAAGTCAGTTCTCCCACCGCATCACAGTAGCCCTATTGTTTGGATGTTTGAGGGACATTCGTAGGTCATCGTACAGTCATAAAGGAAACATATAAAGACGCTTTAGAAATTTTGTTTAAGGCACTAGATCATTTACCGAAAGGCAACACCGTAGGGTCATCGAGGGACTATGGTCTTTTGATTCGAGAGTCTTTGCTAAAGCATCCCTACTTTCGAGGGACACGACTGTTTTATTTTCCGAATGCAACAAAAGTGGGAGTACCCCAGAGGTGTATATGTGCAAGTGTGTTTGTTTTCAGTTATTTTTGTCTTTGATATTAGGTTTGCTAACGTTTGATTGTATGTTCTTATCATGCAATCCTATTAACATACATCTAACAGTTAATATTATACAGAAAATAAAATGTGGGAATGTAAATCCTACGCTATTACAAAGCTTCGGGGAGGAGGATTATTACAAGTCCAAAAACTTGGAAAAAAATAAAGAAAGCAGTAAAGGTCCTACTAATTCTATTACATCCAGTATACAGATACAATAATATGAATGTAAACACGCGTGAAATGGAAAAAAACGTCTAAAAAATTCTAAGAGAAAAAAATCTTTTTCTTGTTTGTTTTTATCTTATGTAAGAAAATGTTTAATTGATAATTAATTAAATAATCTAGATCTAATGAAGAAAAATGTTAATTACTAAGGAAAATTGAAATTTAAAAAGAAATTAATTCTAAGTTTTTTTTTTGTATTTTTATTATGAATAAAAGAAATTAAATGAATTAAAGCCTAGGTCTATTTATTTTTTAAATTAAATAAAAAAGTTAAAGTTATTATTTAATTAATTTACCAAGTTAATTTAATAAAAAGAAAACTACTAACTTAATACTTTTATGATTTTCTTTGATTTTAATGTTGATTAAAACTAGAAGAAATAAAATAATGAAAAAGACTAAATAAATGGACTAGGCGGTAAATAAAACAAAAAAAAGGTGCAGTTTGGAATGCAAGTCTGGTTCGAAAGAGACCCAAATTGCCTTTCGATCCAGTGAAGCAGCTGGTCGAAGTTGCATGATGGGCTGTACGCTGGATCTGGATTCCGTTGAGATCTCATGGTGAGGATCAAAGGATGTATGGTGCACACTTGGGCCATGGCAGTATTGAATCTGCAAATGAAACGTTAGCAAAATAAAATGCATGACCTGGGTATCAAACACGGGTCCTTCCTCTGCAGAAATTGAACCTGCAAAGAAAAAACACAATGAGTTGTGGAAATCCAAACCAAACCTATCCCCTTAATTCGAATTCCCCTGACTCCAAACTTGAGATCTGTTTGGCCTAAAACGTCCTAAGTGAGATTCGAAGGAAAAACTCAGACCATGCCTTAATAATGGCACGATCTCATCCTTGCGCCTACACCTACATGTAGCTTGTTAAACCTGCGCTAATGATAATCCTGAACACAAGTTAAATGATTAAAACAACAAAATGTGACAAACATGGGGCTTCGATTTTACCACCATTACCAATCAAAGGTTTATGGATTTGTGTGGCTTCAGGCGTGGAAAGACTTGCTTGGAAGCTAGTGTGGACTCCTGGATGTCTCAGGAACACTAATCTGGTGTTCGATTAGACTGGAGGAGCCTGCAAAGGGTGTTTCAAACTTTGACCACTTATGAGATTTTTGAGAATTTGGTATACTTTCTGAGGCAGCGTGTGTATGTAGTGTCGTCCCTTGACTTGTGTTAGTGTCTTGTATTTATAGGAGATGGAGGATACAAGGAAATGGGGAAAGAAACATGACCTTAAAGACCAGCCATTAAACATGGCTTTGAAAATAAAATCAGACAAATTAAAAGATTACCATTTTGAGATTTTTCATGCCATTTTGGAATTTTGAATGAACCTGGATAGGTGATGATTGACACCTTGTATGAATTCGAACTGCTCCAATGCCCGATCCTTCGATTGGCTATGAACTTCTCCCTTAGATGGATCTAACTAGTCCAATCGAACACTTCACTATGGCCAGTCAAAGCTTCTCTTGTCACTTCCTTCGAATGCAATTGCGCAGGAGGCTTGGGCTTGGCAACATGTTGGATTTTGGGCCAGCAAGCATCTTGGACCAAGATTCATCATAAGACAAACTTGTTTTCAATAATTATGTGTCTCCTTCTAATAAACCACATGTATATCCTTCTAATGGCCCTTTTATGTGTCTTTCGAATAGCCCACATGTATGCCTTGTGCATTCTTCGAATTGGCCACCAATGTTTTCATAATGTAGTAATCTTGTGCTTTGTGAAATGAAGGTAGGCAGGAAGAGGAAACCTTTGCCCTGTGTGCTGAAGGCAAGCATAGAGGGAGTATTTTCCTAGTGGATCAAAGGCAAATATGAGGAAGCTTCTTCCTTGTGAATCGAAGGTCAGTTGAAAGGGGCCTTTTGCCTTGTAGATCGAAGGCAAGTTGATGGGCCTTTGCCTTGTGAATCCAAGGAAAGCATGACGATACTTTTTCCTAGTGGATCAAAGGCAAACATGAAGAGATATTTCCCATTCGAAGCTAGATAGTCATTGCTTTGTGAATCGAAGACCAGTTGAAGGGGCCTTGGCCTTGTGGATTGAAGGCAAGTCTGAAGAAGTCTTTGCCATTATGAATCCAAGGCAAGCATGAAGAAGCCTTTTGCCCTGTGAATCCAAAGCAAGCATGAAGAGGCCTTTTTCCTTGTTGATCGAAGGCAAGTTGAAGGGGCCTTGGCCTAGTGCACTGAAGGCACGCACAGAGGAAGTCATTTCCTTGTGGGTCGAAGCATAAATGAAATAAGCTTTTTCCTTGTGAATCGAAGGCAAGCATGGAGAGGAGGTCCACTGGAGTGAAACTTGTGGACCCAAAGCTTGATCGAATGGTGCCAAATACCCAATTGAAGCTTACTAATCAAAGCATGATTGAAGAGTTCCAAATTCCCAATCGAAGTACCTTGTTCATATGCCAATCAAAAGAAACTTGATTATCTTTAAAAAATTATATTTTCTCTAACCAAGTGTTTGTAACCACCCATGTAAGAGACGATCTTGGAAAACATGAGAGGGAAAATTTTGGGGTACAACACGCACCGATGAAGAAAAATCTTGAAGTGTTGAAGATAATCGAAACCCTAATCCAGGATCTTGAAGATAATACTTGTGACTTGACGAAGAAGGAAAATCACGATATCTCAGAGCTTCATTCCATGATCCACTGCTCAAAACCCAGATGAACTTGTCCTTAACCTAATGAGGAAACTTTAAAAAAAATTAGACATAAATATGGAACAACCCTAATACTTTAAACCAAAGTGCCTGATTCCATGATATGCGGGATATGCAAATGGGATGCAAAGTCTAAGCCAGACAAAAGTAAAAAGGGTAGGGAAAATTTGGGGTACGACAAGCGCGTCATGAGGACCATCCCTCTGAGCATAACCAAACTGTCGTAGAGCCAAGGAAGGATTATAAGTAATACCTCTCCTAATGCCAAGGATTGGGACATTAGGAAATTCCTCACAGCGGTCAATGATGGTAACATCCTCCAAAGATCGAGAACACCAATGAATATCCGAATGAAAGAGAGACATCATCCTTTGAGACCACCTCAAGCCTCGTTCGTTCTTCAAAACTGATCGAGGAATGTGAGAAATAAACCACCTAGGTAGAAATGATATTCAAAACATAATAATCCTTGTTCTCCTCATGGTACGGGTGTGAATATAATGCAAAATGTGTCCGAGCAAGGTAGGCACCGAGTTACGAGAGAGGAAACTTTTGACCGCATTCACATCTATAAGTGGGTCTGGATTAGGGAACAGTACCAAACCATATATTAGGAGAGCCAAAAATTCTTCAAAAGCTTGCAAATCCAAAGCATCCCAAAATAGTTGAGCCATCTCCAACAAAAATTTAGCTAGAAAACCCTTGACTCCGCTCCTTGTTTCCCATTTAGCCACAATGTCGGACCATTGCAAATATAAGGCTGATGCAATCTCCTTAGGTTGTGGATCTTTCTCAATACTAGTGAAGGGTATTTGATCAAGAATAGGAACTCCTAATAGTTGAGAGAACTTTTCCATGTTGGGCACCAATTGATAATCAGGAAATGTGAAACAATGATGTTTAGGGTCAAAGAATTGAAAGAGCACATGCACCATGCCTTCTTCAAAGCTTGAAGTAACCAGGTTGAGAAGTCGACCATATCTCTTGGTGAATGGAGAATTTTCAGGGACCCTTGATGCTAAATCTTTGAGTTGAGGAGGCACTTTTACAAGGTTATTTCGGATGGTATTTCTGCGAGTGGAAGCCATATCCTACAAAATAGAACAAAGATAAATTCCTAGGTACTTGAAATGGTTAGTGAAAATGCTATGGCATGATTTCATGATGTTATGTACAAGTAATCATATACAAGCAAAGCAAACATGTCCTTAGGTTTAGGCTTGCATGGGTTTATAGGTAAGTACCCTCTTGAAGTTTTAGTTGGTTCAACCTGTCCTAGAAAGTAACTGGGTTCTAGGGAATCTCAATATCATTGATTTTTCTTCATTGGGCATTGTTTCAACACAAGCCTCTATTTTGGCGACCGAAATATCCTGAAAGTCCGATCTCAATGAGCGTAGTATCGAGTATCAACTAACTTCGGACTGCACCAAAGCCGACTATCTCATTACTTCCTAATGGCCAAGTTGTTCAATTAAAGGTTCTATAGTCAATTAGTGCTTTATGACACCACATAGCGGCCCCATATTCTACTTGATTCGCCACAAGGGATATCGGTACCAACAAATGTGTCACACCAACATAGCCATTAATTCAACCATATCAGTCTATGTTGTACAATCTCCATGATCTATTTCTACTTACCTAATAATACCCTCATATCCAGGTAGAGGATCTATATAAAACCCAAACAGCCCTTTTAAGAGTAAAGCAAACAAGTCAAACAATAAAATCATTTAAAAATTTAAACTAATATCTAAGGTAACCCCACTTTTAAACAATCTCCCCAGCAGAGTCGCCAGTTCTGTGATACGGTGGGAGAACTGACTTGGGTGTTTTTAGTTTTATCGCAATTGTTTTGGATAGCAAGAGTCACCACCGACTTTTCTTTTATCCAATAAAAGAAATGGTGAAAAGAACAAGAAAGACCTTTTAAGAAGTTTCTGGAGTTCGGGGGGCAGGTTATGAAAAGGGAAGGTGTTAACACAATTTTCATCCGTAGTTATCTACGGGATCTTAGTTGCTAGCTCACTTTGAAAATGATTTGTAAAATGTGTTTGTGTTTGTTTGGAAGTATTTTTTAAAAGTTTCTTCGTTTAGGCGAACTTTGTAATGATTCTCGTCTCTATAAGAATGTATGCAAAGTGTTGACTTTTGAAAATATTTCATGAAAGTGTTAGTGTTTTTGAAAAGATGTTTATTTTGAAATTTTTGTGACCAAGAACCTACGAGCGTTCTACCTACTCAAAAGAAAGTCTTTGTTCTTTTCCTCCTCCTTTAGATAGTTTTATTTTAACATTAGTTAGTAAGAAACCTTATCATTGGATGTGAAGGGACAGACGTGGGTCATCGTACAGTCATAAAAAGCAACATTGTAGGACACCTTAGCAATTTGTTGTAAGGGACTAAGATTATTTATCGAAGGCAACATCGAAGGGTCATCGAGGGACTACGATCTTATAATAGAGGGTATTTGCTAAAGTATCCCACGTTCGAGGGACGTGACTATTTATATCCGAGGCAATAAGTGTGGGTTAACCCTAGAGGTGCATGTGCCTAAAGTGTATTATTTTCATTTAATTTGTCTTGAATTAGGGTTGTCTATCGTTTGGTTTTGAGTCTTTCCATACAAACCCTAATTACTATCAATAATATGGAAAGCGATAAATTGCGGAATTTAGAAGTCCTACGCTATTACATCTCTTTAAGGGATGGGGATACAAATTTACAAATAGGGATGACAAGTAAAATAAACCTAATTAATATTACAAGGCTTTGATAATTACATAAATTGTAATGCAAAATAATAAAATATACAAAGAAAATGTAAAGAGAAGAGAAATTGTTTTTGTGGCTTTTTGTATGAAAATAGTTTTAATTGTCCTAATTAGATTAATTAATTGCAAGAAGTTTAAATAAACCTAAAACCTAAATTAATTAAAAGAAAATAAAAACCTAAGTCTAAATTAGTTTAATTAAGAAAAGAAATGAAATAGTTAAGAAAGTATTTTCAATGTTTTATCTATATAAAATAAATAAAATAAATAAAATATAAAACAAAAATAAGATGGAAAAGCTTTAATATAATTATTTAGAAAAAATATATTTTTATATCTATGATTAAAAATAAAATAGACAAATAAAAGAAAATAAAATGAAATAAAAAATAGAATATAAAATAATGGGCCAGGGGTTAAAAAGAAGTTAGAGAAGTTAGAAAGTAGCAAAAATGTTTTAGGCCCAACCAGTTTTTTGTGCAAGTCGGAAAATAAAAAAGGGAGGAAGGGAGGCCAAACGCGTGTCTGGAAAACAAAAAAAATGAAGCAAAATGTGTGAAAAAATAACAAAACAGACGTTGAGGCTCAAACCCAGGTCCTAAAGGTGAAAGACGCATGCTTTAACTACTGGGGTGGTGATACATCCGTTGATTTATACGAAACCATCTCATTATATTATAAACGCGCTTCTGAACATGTTGTCTTCTTCTTCCTTGCGCCATAACCAGAAAACCATTTTTGAATTTTGTAACTTGCTCATTTCTCAACCATTTCAGAAATTGTAAACATCAAACTTGTTAGAAATTTCACCATGATTTCAAATATGTAAATAACTTAAGCTATGGATTAAAGATGAACACGAGTTTTGCTTGGTACCAAATCTGACCTAGTTTTTTTCAGAAAGTTCAAACTTAAAATTCTCCATGCTCAAGCAATATAAATGAATTCTAAGGATAAAGTTAGTTTCAGGGCTATGATGTCTACATTTTATCTTTTAAAATCAAAGCCAAATGATGCTTGTATAAAGAGATGGAATTTAAGTAAAATCACCTTGCAAATGGAGACCGTGTTTTGATTTTCAGCATTCTTCAAGGTGTTGTAATGATCTGGTTAGCTTCACTGAACCTCCAGGAAGCTATTGCAATGTTTGCTTTGGATTGAGAGTGGCTATATTGTGCTAGAGAAGTCAAGACGCAAGGTGCTTCTTTTGAAAATTGAGGATGATGATGGAGGTGTTGCAGTCATGTAATAGGTGTTCTGTTAGGTTCTAAATGATATATAGATGCTTTGTGATTGCTTTTGAGGAAGAACGCGTGAGTGAAATGAGAGTTTGAGGTGCAAGGTCGGAAATGGCACAAAAATGAGGCTTTGATGCAATTCTGAGTTTGAGGGAGTTTCCAGGCTTGTAATTTTGTGTCCTAGCTTGCAAAATAGTGATTCTACTTATAGGAAAAGGTTTGAAAGCTTGGAGAGTTCAGAATCAGAAGATCAAAAGTTATGGATTTTTGACTTGTTTTTGAAGCATGCTTGACAAACATCTTTCCAAGGCATGGTACAAGGCTATCTAGAGTGGTTAGAAGCTTTAAACATGTTTATCTGACTTTTTGTGTTGAGTGTGTGCAGAGGGAGCAAGTTAGAGGCTTAATACAAGTTGACTTTGTGATTAAAGCAACTTTACAAGATTAGCAATGTTACTTTGTGTCAAAAATGGATGAATCTCTCGGAAAATGGGTCTAACGCTTGGATCATAGCTCTAAAAATTATGTAAACCATTAATTATGGAGTGAATTTAAAGTTAGAAGCCTGAAAAGTAAGATTATGCAGCATAGCTATGAGATTTGGCCAAGGGTTCATCATCAAAATTACTTGTAATTCAAGAATGGATGCCTAATTCTTGCCTTCGATTCTCTTAGCTCAAAAATGATCTCTTAAAGTTATTAGACATTTTAGAAAGCTTGAAACCTTATCCACAACCTTCATGTTGAATATTTTGGCTAAATCATCTTGGATCTAGGTGAAAATTGGCCAAGAATTTAGGTCAAAAATCTGCCTAAACTTGTCAAAATTTTCACTAGGTGTTTTATGAAAAATATCATGACTTCATGGGCTTATATCTTCAAATCTAAGCATTTTTGGACATCATCCCTCTAATAAAAATTTGTAGAATTCATCAAGATCTAAAACTTTAATGTTGAAAGTTTTCTTTTAATCATCTTGCATCTTGGTGAAAAAAGGTTATAAGGTAGTGAAATTATCCAGGTTTAAAACACTTAGAAATTTTTCCATGTCTTGAAAAGTTTGACTTTCTTATGGAATTTTTGATTTTCTTGATTCTTGATGATCAAAACATCATATTTTTGAATGTCTTGATGTATCTTGATATTTGAAACTCAATATTGACCAAAAAGTCAAAGTTTGACTTTTAGTGTAATAGTTGACTTTTTCGTCAGTTGATCAAATTTCAACTATCAATTGTTTGATCTTGAGAAATGATTTGAGCCATGAAATTAGGTCAAGATATTGTGTTTGAATTCTCAATATCATGCTTCAAACCCTTAAGTCATGTATTAGGTCAAAAGTCAACGATTGGTCAATCCCAGTCAAAACCCTAATTTTAACCATTTCCCCTTTGATGATTTGAATGCTTTTCTTGAGGAATTGTGATCAAACCTTGATCAATTGATGAATATGACTAAAATATTGATATGGGCCAAAAATATTGAAGTTTGACTGTAGGTTGACCATAATTGACTTTTTACCCAATATAACTGATTTTCAATCATCTGATCAATTGACTGAGCAAAATTGTAATCTAAGACTTGAAACTTGGAATGAGTACTCTTAGAGACCCATAATGAACCATGACAGTCTTTTGAGGAATTAGAAATACAATTTCTCTTGTGAAAACCAAAACCCTAATTTGTGGCCTCAGTGCTTAGGAGATGAGTTTGTCTGATCAATTCTTGAGAATCCTTGAGCTTTGGAGATCCTTTGTGAGAAATGTCTTGAGAAAAGAGAGGGAAAATTTTGGGGTATAACACTGGGGAAAGAGTTTAAAGTAGTATTAAGAGTGGGAAGATCCTGATGGATACATCTTCTAATGCTGTGAAGAAGCCAATCAGTGGTAAAAAAAGTCAATGTTGTTTATAGCCAGAAGGAGCGTAGTAAAGTGACCGCCATCAGTCTGTGGGAGCGGTGTTGATCTCTAATCTGGCTCCTTTTCAACAACAACAACAGGGAAACCGACAAAGGCCAGACGCTCCGTTAAGAGAATTTACCAATATCAACATGCCTTTATCTCGGGCATTGTAATATTTGTTAAAGGCTGAACTCATTTCACTGTGAATCCTCCTCCAAATCCCAACACATCCTCTCTAAAGTACAATCTGAATGCAAGGTGTGCCTATCATTTGAACTATCCTGGGAACAACACCAACAACTGTTGGGCCCTGAAAAAAAAAGATTCAGGACATGATTGAGAACAAGGAAATTGAGTTTGATCCCCTAGAGACTCCGAACGTGATTACTGCACCTATGTCAAATCATGACAAAGGCATGCGTGCTATTGAAGATGTTATGTATATTACCTCTGTAAGTGATGTGGTTACTCTTCTCTCAATAATTAAAAAGAATTTTTTACATGCCAGTTTATTTCCAGGTTGTGTTGAAGAATGTTATTGTTGTGCAGTCCAACCTAATGGTTGCGAGTTATTGAAGGAAGGCGTCCAACACATGATGGATGAACACGTAATTTTGATCAAGAAAGTTCTGTCTATTGAGAATTTGTGCCAATATTTTTCTATCATATCCGGTACTCCTGTCAGGATCACTTCTAAGGGTCCTGTAAGGATTACCACCAATCTGAAAGCTGCTTCTTTGATCATTACCATACCTGGACCCATCCCATATTCCTCGGAAAAGGCTATTCCATGGAACTATGGATCTGACGTCTACTACCAAGGTGCTAAACAAGAGTTATCTGATGAAGATAATAAAGATGTTAATCCCAACATTGACAATATTACGAGGACCAGTAAAGCTACTAGAAGCAAAAGGATTTTCTCCCCGGAAATCTCTCCACCTGCTCAAGTCACAGTTACCAAGTCAATTGCCGAGGATCGGGGTAAAGAGCCAATGATAGAGCCTGCCTAGACGGAGGCGCTGAAAGAAACCACATTTAAGGATACCTCTAGACAAGAGTTGGAAGAGGTTTTGAAGATCATCCGCAAGAGCGACTATAAAATTATTGAACAGCTAGGGAAGACCCCGTCCAAAATCTCCATGTTATCTTTACCGATGTGTTCTGGAGCCCATGCGCAGGCTTTAGTAAAATTCTTGAAGACTGCTCATGTGCCATAAGAAATTGCGGCTGATCAATTTGGAAGTTACGTAGCTAGTTTAACAACTAATAATGGATTAGGCTTCTCTAACGCTAACCTGAATCCAGAGGGGAGAAATCATAATAAAGCCCTGTATGTCTCCATTGAATGCAGGGGCACTATGCTGGCTCACGCGTTGATTGATATTGACTCTTCGCTGAATGTTCTTCCAAAAGATGCTCTTGACAGGCTGGATTAAGAAGGGGTCGTGCTGAAACCCAGTAATATCATAGTCCGAGCCTTTGACGGGTCCAAAAGAATGGTGCATGAAGAAGTAGACCTCTCAATCAAAGTGGGTTCACAAATATTTAAGTCCACCTTTTATGTAATGGACATCCGGCCAGCTTATTCTTGTCTATTAGGACACCCTTGGATCCATGGGGCAGGTGTTGTTACCTCCACCTTGCATCAGAAATAAAAATATCATGTAAAAGGAAAGGTTGTTACTATTTGTAGAGAAGAGGAGTACATGGTCAACCACCTAAATTCATTCCGATACATGGAGATAGAGGAGGAATTCATCGAGATTCCCTGTCAAACTTTTGAAGTAATTTCCCCTGCTGCTGTTAAAGATGTTTCTGCCATTCCAAAGACCACCAGGATTCCCCACAAGATGGCTTCCTTGAAAGATGCCAAGGCTAATATAGAAGAAGGTGGTTGTACTATTTGGGGTCAGCTTCCTAATATCCCTTATAAATCTGACAAGTTAGGTTTGGGCTTTACTGCAGAAGGTAAAATGGTTATTCGTCATGCTCGGGCTAGAAGACCTCTATTCCGTATTAGCAACGACGAAGTCAATGCTATAGAAGACGCTGACAGTGATTGTGACTTCGACAACTGGATATTCCCCACCATTAGCAACAAACTCGACAATTGGAAAGCAGAAGACATTTTCCCAATCTCCTTTAGCCGTGAGTAATAGCTACATTCTTGTCTTATTCATTTTAAAAGATTTTGGTTATGTAATAAACAATGACTTTAAACCTTGTGTCTTACCCGGGGCACAATGGTTCATTTGTTAAGGGTTGATAATTCATAAACATTGTTCATTCAATAAAAACATTGGATGTTTTGCATTCAAATTTTGTGCTCCCTGTTTTTATTTTACTTATTGCATTTTCAAATAACTATATGTTCTTACACACACCCACACACTACATTGCAGATCCTCATCCACTCTGAATCTCATTGATAACGATTCTGCTATTGCCGCTTATGACTTCGAAAATCCGATCTACCAAGCAAAGGACGAAGGTGAGGAAGATTGTGAAATACCTGGAGAACTTTCCATACTCTTAATATAAGAAGAAAAGGATATCCAACCTCATGAAGAGCCAATCGAAGTGGTAAACTTGGATTCTGAAATAGATAAAAAAGAAGTCAAGATAGGCGCCAATTTAGAGAGCAGTGTCAAGAATAGATTAATCCAAATGTTTCATGATTATGTTGAGGTCTTTGCTTGGTCGTATGAATACATGCCGAGACTTGATACTGGTTTGTGGTTCACCGCTTGCCAATGAAATAGGGTTGTACTCCGATAAAGCAGAAGGTTCGTCGCATGCATCCTGAAATGTCAGAAAAGATCAAAGCTGATGTTATGAAGAAATTCAACGTAGGGTTTTTAGCAGTGACATCATATCCTTAATGGGTTGTTAATGTTGTTCCGGTACCAAAGAAATACGGCAAGGTATATATGTGCGTAGACTACCGGGGTCTGAACAGGATGAGCCCCAAAGATGACTTCCCACTGCCACACATTGATGTTCTGGTCGACAACACCGCTCAACACAAGGTATTCTCTTTCATGGATGGTTTCTAGGGCTATAATCAGATAAAAATGGTGCTTGAAGACATGGAGAAAACTACCTTTGTCACACAGTGGGGCACTTTCTGTTACAAGGTTATGCCTTTTGGGTTGAAGAACACCGGGGCAACTTATCAGCGTGCCATGGTAGCCTTATTTCATGACATGATTCACCATGAGATAGAGTTATACATCGACAACATGATAGCCATATCACAGACTGGAGAAGAGCATCTTGATCATCTACACAAGTTGTTCGAGAAACTGAAGAAGTACAAGCTAAGGTTAAATCTGAACAAGTGCACTTTTGGGGTGAGATCTGGTAAATTCCTGGGTTTCATCGTCAGCAGTAAAGGAATTGAGGTTTATCTTGAAAAAGTTAAAGCTATTCAAGAAATGTTGGCTCCCTGTATCGAAAAGGAAGTCAAAGGTTTCTTAGGATGTCTAAATTACATCGCCTATTTCATTTCTCATTTAACTGCTACTTGTGATCCAATCTTCAAGATGTTGAAGAAAGATCAAGTAGTAAAGTGGAACGACGACTGTCAAATAGCCTTTGATAAAATTAAGGAGTACCTACAAGATCCTTCGACTCTGATGCCACCAGCTGAAGGAAGGCCTCTAATAATGTACCTAACAGTGCTAGAGAACTTAATAGGGTGTGTACTGGAGCAGCATGATGAGTCTGGTCAAAAAGAGCATGCAATATACTACCTTAGCAAAATGTTTACCGAATGTGAAACAAGATATTCACTGCTCAAGAAAACTTGTTGTGCTTTGGCATGAGCTACTCACCGACTAAGACAATATATGTTGACTCATACTACTTAGTTGATTTCTAAGATGGATCCCATCAAGTACATCTTTGAGAAGCCAGCTCTCTCTGGAAGAATAGCCCGATGGTAAATGGTCTTGACGGAATTGACACTCAGCACACAACTCAAAAATCAATCAAAGGAAGTGTACTGGCCGACTGTTGTACCCCAAAATTTTCTCTCTCATTTCTCAAGAAATCTCTCATAAGATCTTCATTGATTCAAGACTACACAAGGTTTGATCAGCTCAAGACACCTCCTCAAACACCGATGACTCAAATTAGGGGTTGAGTTTGTACAAGGATAATTGAATTTTCAAAGCCTCAAATGACTTTCATGGATCATTTTGGACCCTCAATATTGCTCATGTCAAGTTTCAAGTCTTGGATCACATTTTTGCTCAGTCAGTTGATCAGTTGACCTAAAACCAGCTGTATTGGAGAAAAAGTCAAATGTGGTCAATTTGCAGTCAAACTTCATAATTTTTTATCCATATCAATATCTTGAACTCATATGTCAATTGATCAAGTTTGGATCACAATTACTCAAGAAATTTGATTAGATGATCAAAAGGGCAAAATGGTCAAAATTAGGGTTTTGACTAAGGAGGGTCAATTTTTTACTTTTGACCTAGAAAATGACTTATTGGTTTAAGACATGATCCCAAGGATTAAAATGCATCATTTTGACATAATGGTATGGCTCAAAACATTTCTCAAGATCAACTGATTGATAATTGAATTTCAGTCAACTGATGAAAAGTCAATTGTACACTGAAAAGTCAAACTTTGACTTTTTGATCAAAATCAAGTTTCAAAGATTACAATTCATCAAGACATGTCAAAATATGAAACTTGTTCATCAATAAATTTAAAATTCAATTTGTCTTTGAAAATTCAAAATTCTAAGACTTAGAATTTTTTCTAAGTGTTAGAAAGTTCATATTTTTTTCATAACTATGTGCCAAATTTCCACCATGAGGCAAGATGATTCAAGGGAAACTTCCAACATGAAAGTTGTAGATCTCAATGAGATCTAAAACATTATATGGCAGAACTTTTTCTATAAATGCTTGGATTTCAAGTTATGAATTTATGAAGACATGCTTATGAACTTAAAACACTTAGTGAAATTTTGCCCTAGTTAGGCAGATTTTTGGTACCAACTTCATCGTAACTTTTCACCTATTTCCAAGATGAATCTTCAAAAATGTCCAACATAAAGGTTGTAGAGGATGATAAAATATTTCCAAAATGTCCAAGAACTCATTGATATCATACTTGAGCTAAGAGAATTAGAGGAAAGAAGTTAGGGTTTCAAACTTGTTTTTCAAGTCATTTTCATGATGATCATTTGATCCAATCCATAGCCATGTTGCATAATCCTCACTTTGCAGGCATCAAATTTGTTTTTCACTCCTTAATTTAATGTTTACACAACTGATTGATCAATTTTCCAATTGATTCAAGCATTGTCCAAAGCATTTTTCCATTTTAGGGAGAAAGTCACCATTTCCATTCTTGTAAAGCAAGCTTTATGCACAAAGTCAGCTTCTTGAGCTCCTAACTTGTTCTCTTTAAGTACACTCCACCCACAAAGGCAGAAGCAAGCTTGTTTAAAGTTCAACCACTCTACAATAGCAAGTACAAAGGCATGGAAACTTGTTTTGTCAAGAAAATCACATGTTGAGCTTAAACATGTGAATTCAAATTCTGAATTGTTTCAAGTCTCAAAACCATTTGCTTATAAATAGAGATACTATTTGCAAGCTAATACATGAATGCTAAGACCCTGAAACTCTCTCAAACACTCACAAACCAGAAATTGCTCAAAAACACCATTGATACACAAGTTCTAACCTTGAACTTGTATCTCTCATTTCTCTCGTGCATTTTCCCTCAAATTCATTTGCAAAGCTTCTATACCTCGTATATAGTCCATCCATGTCCTTGTTCTGGAACTGTAACACCATTTTCATCAACCTCCATAACCAAAAAACAGAGTCTGCAAGTTGACTTGTCCAGACCATTCCAACCATCCATAGCTCAAGCTAGGCATTGCATTAGCTTCCTGGGAACTTGAGAAAGCTAACCTGATCATCATAACTCCTTGAAAGCAGCTCAAACTCATTTCACGATTTCCAGTTTTGAGGTATTTTTTCTGAAATTCTATCTCTTCATACAAGCATCATTTGATTCTGATTTGTGAAGATAAAATGTAGATATCATTTCCTGAAGCTGTACATGTCTATAGTTTTCATTTATATTGCCTGAGCTCAGAGAATTTTAGGTTTGAATATCTGAAAAAAGTTAGGTCAGGATTTGGTACTTTTATAAATTCATGCTCATCTTTGAGAGTTAGTTTAAGTTATTTACATATTCAGAACCGTGGTGAAATTTCTAACAAGTTTGATGTTGGATGTTTTGTGAATGAATGAGAAATGAGTGAGTTACAGGGACCCTGGATGGAGGTTGAAGATGAAGTTCATTTCTGGAACTTGTTTTGTATTATATATTTATGGTTTTACTTATATTAACGGATGTATAGCCACCCCAGTGGTAAGGAAGCGCACGTTTCATGTCAAGGGTGTGGGTTCTAGCCCCAGCGATGCCACTTTTTTCTTTTTTTCTAACATTTTTCTCTCTTTTGGACACAACAATGCACGCTTGGGCCTAAAGGCCATTGGACCTTCCCTTTTTACTGCACAACACCCCTGTATACTTATCACACGCAGGCCCACTTTTTATTTTGTTTATTTTTCTGCTTACAAAAATTCCATTGGGCCAGGCTTCAAAAGTCTGTTTTTTCTAACAAACTCCCAAATTCCATTTCAAATCCCCCTGACTTTTATTTTTATATTTTATTTTATTTTATTTTTCTTTATTATTTTTATTATTATTATTATTATTATTATTAATAAAAAATCCAAAAAAAATATTTTTTTATTTATTATTTCCATTTTACATACTTATGTTTTTATTTTCATTACAAAACAATAAGACAAAAATATTTTCTTAAACAAATTTAATTCTTTTTCTTAATAAATTAATAATTATATTTAGGTTTAGTTATTTTCTTTTTATTTAAAATTAACTTAGAATTTAGGTTTCTTTTAATTAATTAATTTCCATACTATTTTTATTAAACTTAAACCATTTTCTAAAAAACCCTAAATGCTTTTAAACTTAATTTCTTCTCTTAATTAATTTAGGTTTAACTTTCTTAATTTAGTTATTAGTTTTCTTTTAAATAATTAGGTTAAAACCCTTTTTCTCAAAAACCAAACAAAATCATTTCCTTTCCATTTACATCCTTGCACATTATATTCTTTTCAATTCTTGTACATTATTCAATATGGTTGTAATAGATGATTAAGTTTAATTTCTTGCAATCTCCATTTGTAAATTTGTATACCACATTCCCCTAATGATGTAATAGCGTAGTAATTTTACTTTCCGCAATTTATCGCTTTCATATAAATGCTAGTAATTAGGATTTGTATGAAAAGATAAAATCAACAAGTAGATAATCCTAATCAAAGATTAAATGCATGCAAATCAAACACACTATTCACACTTACACCCTTAGGGTAATTCCACTTGTCGCCTTATAAAAATGGTCATGTTATGCATGTGGGATATCTTAGAATAATAATAAAAAATACAAGATCATAGTTCCTCGATGATGCTACAAATGTTGCCTTTCAAATGATCTTAGTCCCTCAAAGAGAAATTCTAAGATATCTTACAACATTGATATCATGACTATACGATGACCCACACCCCTCCCTTTACATCCAAAGATAAGGCTTCTTACCAATCAATGGTAAGATAGTAATATCTAAGGAAGGAAGAAATGAACAAAATACTTTTGAGTAGGTAGAAACGTTGTTAGTTGCTTGCTCACTTTCAAAACAAATATCCTTGCTCACTTTCAAAACAAACAAAACAAACACACACCAAATACTTTCCATGAAATATTTTCAAAAGTCCAACACTTTTTATACGTTCTTACGAACGAGAACCATTACAAAGTTTGCCTAAACAAAGGCGCCTTTTCAAAAATAATTTAAAAAACCACCACAAAAGCATATTTTCAAACAATGCAAGTGATCTAGCAAGTAACTAAGAGCCCATAGATAACTATGGATGAAAAGGGTGCTAACACCTCCCCTTTTCATAATCTACCCCCCGAAATCAAGAAATAATCTCAAAGGTCTTTCCTGTTCTTTTCCCCCTTTCCTTTTGGATAAAAGAAAAGTCGGTGGTGACTCTTGTTAACCGCAACATTTGCAATCAAACACAAAACATCCCAAGTAAGTTTTCCCACCGTATTACAGAACTGGAGACTCTGTTGGGGAATCTTAAAAGTGGGGTTACCTTAGGTCTAGATCACCTTTATTTGCTTTCATTTGTTTGACTTGTTTGCTTTACATTTTGGTTCCTTGTTTGGGCTTGTTTTAATCCTTTCCCCGGATTTGGGATACCTTATAGGTAAGTAGCAATACGTTGTGGAAATTGTGCAGAGTATACCGATATGGTCTAAGCAATAGCTACATTAGTGTGATACATTTGTGGGTACCGGTAGCCCTTGAGTAGTCAAGGAGAATACAGGGCCGCTGTGTGGTGTCATGAAGCACTAACTGACTTTAGAACCTTTACTTGACCAACTTGGCCATTAAGAAGTAGTGAGATAGCCGACTTTGGTGCAGTCCGATGTTGGTTGATAATCGATACTACCCTCATTGAGATCGGATTTCTCGAGATATTTCAGTCGCCATGAAGGAGGCTTGCGCTGAAACAATGCCCGACGAGAAAGATCAATGATATTGAGATCCCTTAGAATCTGGTTACTATTTCTAGGACAGGTTTGAGCCAACTAAACTTTAACAGGGTACTTACCTATAAGACTCCATGCAAGCCTAAACCTAAGGACTTGTTTTCCTTGTGTGTATATACTTGCTTGTACATGACATCATAAACACCATAACATTATAAGCATTCTCACTAACCATTTCAAGGATTTTTGGGGTTTATCTTTGTTCTATTTTATAGGATATGACTTCTATCTGCAGGAATACTATCCAAGTCAATATCGTAGGAATTCCTTCTCAACTCAAAGAGTTATCATCAAGTGTCACTGATAATTCTTCATTCACCGAAAGACATGGTCACCTCCTAAACTTGGTTACCTCAAGCACTGATGAAGATATGATGAAGGTGTTTTTCCAATTCTTTGATCCTCTACACCATTGCTTCACTTTTCATGATAATCATCTTGTACCTACTATGGAAGAATTCTATCAACTCTTGAGGATTCCCATTCTCAATCAACTACCCTTCAACGGTACGGAAAGAGATCCAAGATCTGAAGAGATTGCCCGAGCACTACACTTGCAACAATCTGATGTCACGACTAATTGGGAAACAAGGAGCGGTGTCAAAGGGTTCTTAGCCAAGTTCTTGTTTGAGAAAGCTCAAGATTGTTGGACCTATTTGGATTTACAAGCTTTTGAAGAAATCTTTTCCCCTCTCATCTATGGGATGGTTTTGTTTCCAAACCCTGACCAACTCATAGATGTAAATGCTGTCAAAATCTTCATATCTCGCAATTCGGTGCCTACTTTGTTGGGAGATATCCTACATTCTCTCCACTCTCGCACTATAAGGAAGAGAGGGATCCTCATGTATTGCACTCTTCTATTGGCTAGATGGTTTGTTTCGCATCTTCCCATATCTGTGTTGAGGAACAAGCAAGGTTTGAGATGGTCCCATAGGCTGATGACGCTTAGACATTCGAATATTCATTGGTGTTCTCGATCCTTGGAGAATGTTACTATCATCGACCATTATGGGGAATTCCCTAATGTCCTTTTGCTTGGTATTATGGGAGGTATCACTTACAACCCTTTCTTAGCCTTATGACAGTTTGGATATGCCCGAAGAGATGGTCCTCATGATATGCTCATCCAAGGAGTGGTATTCGACTACGAGAGTGACAATCAAGGTTACCGTCAAAAGTTTATACGAGCTTGGAGGATGGTGAACAAAGTGGATAGTAAGACGCTGGGACACAATAATTCTATTCCACTTGAACCTTATCTTAGGTGGGTACGAGCTCATGCTCAGAAGCTCATGATGCATTACCCCTCCATCCTACCAGTTATCATGGAACCTGTGGTTGAAGGAGATGTCTCGTACATTGTCCTCCATCCCGACATGCCTACTTCTCTTGAAGACTTGCAAAAGGGTTAGATTCAACTAAAGGAAGAATGAGACACTTTTGAAGCTCAATTCTACACTAGTGAGAAAAGGTTATTGGAGCTTACAAAGCAACTCCATGAGGAGCAAAGCGTGAACGCGTACCTTGCGTCGAAGAGGATCTGTTCGACCTTTTTATCTTAGAGATTTATTTTGTAAGCCCAAGAGGCATGCTGTAATCATTTTGAACTAATTAATGAAATTTCACGTTTGTTCATTCTTTGTCTATACAAATTTAAATTTCATAAATCCTTGAAATCATTTGCATACACATCTTCCATGCATCATAACATAACAAGTTTTCCATGACAGGTTTCCTTATCTTTATGTTGTTTATTTCAGTAAGATGGATCTCGAGAAAACAATGAAATACCTACAAGCAAAAAACTTCCAATTTCAGGAGACTCTGCTAACCCTGGACAAGGGGCAATAAGAGTTGATGACGTTGCTGGCAGCCAAAAAGAAGCCAAAGAGGAAAGCCCTAGTCAACATGGGTAGAAGATTCAGAGAGTCGGTTCGTCAGATACTGGTAGTGGAAGACTCATATGAGGAAGATGAGAATCAGATTGGAGAAGCTAGGAGTACCCAGGCTGGGTGTATCAATGATCAAGTGTCTGATGATGAAGATTACTTTGACGAGCAGTATCCTCCTGCCGATGTTAAGTACAAGCAGCTAGAAGACAAATTGAAGGCCGTTGAGATTCAAGTTGTCCCCGATTTGGATTTTGATGATTTGGGTTTAATATCTGGGGTTGTCATTCCCCACAAATTCAAGATACCAGTATTCACTAAGTATGATGGGGTTTCTTTACCAAAGCTTCACTTAAAGTCTTATATGTCCAAAATTCAACCGCACACCGCTGACAAGAAACTTTGGATTCACTTCTTTCAAGAAAGCTTGGCTGGGACGCAACTAGAGTGGTTTTACCAATTGGATGGTTCCCGTTTCCATACATGGGAAGACTTAGATACCGATTTCTACCACCAATACCAGTATAATGCCGACTTGGCGCCGACAAGAGTTTGGTTGCAAGACATGACAATGGGGAAGAATGAAGGATTCAAAGAGTACACCCAAAAGTGGAGAGACCTTGCCAGTAGGGTTCAACCTTCTTTGACTGATAGGGAGCATATTGATATGTTTATGGTAACTTTATCTGGTCCATTTTCCAACTTGTTGGTTGGTTGTTCTTCATCCGGTTTCACCGAAATAATCTTAACCGGTGAAAGGGTTGAAAGCGACATCAAAAGCGGGAAGATTCCCATGGTATCTGCCTCCACCTCCAATCCCATAAAGAAACCCTTTACCGGGAAGAAAGAATTCAATGTTGTGTATGGGGCAAGGGCCCGTACCAAGAAGGATGACCGCCAGTCCATTAATGCTATCCGGATTTCCAATCTAACTCCTTCTCAAAGAACATCTACAAATCATCAACGATTTGAGACTCCGCGAAGACAATTCACAAGGATAGGCATGTCACTATCCCAAGCCTTACAACACCTGCTAAAGGCTAGTTTGGTGACACTGTGTGATCCTCCGGCCAATCCAGATACCTCTTCACCTAAACACAATCTGAATGCTAAGTGTGCATATCACTCAAATAGTCTCTGGCATGAGACTGTCCAATGCTGGGCACTGAAGAATAAAATTCAAGACTTAATGGACAACAATACCATTGAATTTGATCCTCCTCCAACTTCGAATGTAATCACCGCACCTATGCCAAATCATGGCAAGGGTGTCAATGTTGTTGAAGACACCATTTTTGTCTCCTCCGTTAAAGACTTGACTACTCCCTTAAACATCATCAAAAAGAATCTGTTGAAATCCAGGATTTTCCCTGGCTGTTTGAAGGACTGTGTTTGCTGCACCAAACAACATAATGGATGCAAAGGGCTGAAGGAAGGCATTCAATGCCTGATGAATAGCCATGAGATCCTATTTGAGAAGACTCCGTCTGCCGAAAGTTTGACCAATAAGATTGAAGACATCTCCATCATAACTATCTCAAACAAGCCTCTTAGGATCTCCTCCAAGGGTCCTATTAGGATTTCAAATGAACCGACTATTGCTCCTCTGATAATTACCGCTCCCGGACCAATTCCGTACTCTTCCAACAAAGAAGTGCCATGGAACTATGGTGCTGAGGTGTCTTACCATGGGATAAAGCAATATGCTTGGATTGAAGAAAACAAAGAAGATGACATTGGTAACATAACTGGCTCAAGTAAGGTGACCAGAACTGGGAGAATCTTTTCACCCAACATCTCGCTACCAACTGTTACAAAGGCGTCTGTTCGCATCACCGCTGCTAAGCCAAGTACTGACATAAGGGGAAAAGAGAAAGTTGTTAAGCCTGTCGAGACGGAAATACCCGCAAAAGACATTGCTGATGGAGAACATTCCGCTCGAGAAATGGATGAGATCTTAAAAATTATAAAAGGGAGTGATTTCAAGATTGTGGAGTAGTTGGGGAAAACCCCTTCGAACATTTCCATGTTATCTTTTCTACTCTATTCTGATGCTCATTCTCAATCATTAATCAAATTCTTGAAGAAGGCTCATGTCCCTTATGAGACCACAACTTACCAGTTTGAAAATTGTGTGGCAAACTTGACGACCGATAATGGTTTGGGGTTCTCGGATGCTGATCTGACGCCACTTGGAAAGAACCATAACAAAGCTCTGCATGTTTCTGTTGAATGTAAGGGGACTACCCTAGCACATGTTCTGGTTGACACTGGCTCTTCCTTAAATGTACTACCCAAGGGCACCTTGGACCGTTTAGATTGTGAAGGACTAGTTTTGAAACCAAGTGATATTATTGTAAGGGCTTTTGATGGGTCCAAAAGGACAGTTCATGGAGAGGTGGATCTCCCGATCAAGGTGGGCTCACATATTTTCAAATCTACTTTCTATATCATGGATACCCGCCATGCCTACTCCTGTTTGTTGGGTCTCCCTTGGATCCATGGAGCAGAGGCAGTAATGGAAACTCTTCATCAAAAGCTCAAGTATCCGGTCAAAGGAAGAATTGTCACTGTCTGTGGTGAGGAGGAGTTCATGGTAAGCCACCTCAACTCTTTCAAATATGTGGAGATGGATGGAGAATTTATAGAAACCCCGTGTCAGGATTTTGAAGTTGTGCCACCAATGATTGCTACTGCCAAATGTTCCTCTGATGTGTCCAAAGTTGGTAAGGTCGTGCCGAAGATGGTCTCATTTAAAGATGCTCATGCTGCAGTCGAAGAAGGAATATGTGATACTTGGGGGAAACTCCTCGAGATCCCATTCAAAATAGATAAGTGTTGTTTGGGTTTCACTATCAAGCCTCAGAAAGAAGTGAGGCGCGCTCGTGCAGGGAAGCCCCCTCTCTGTATTGGAAGTCATAAAGTTAACGATGTGGGTGATTCTGATGATGAATGTGCATTTGAAGAATGGGTATACCCGAATACAACGGAGCTCAACAATTGGAAAGCAAAGGACTTCGTTCCCATCTCCTTCATTGAGGAGTAGTCACTTGTTTATTGCTTTCTTTTAATTCAAGAACATTTTGTCTGTAACATTAAACAATGACTTTTAAGCCATGTGTTTGTCCTAGGGTACTATGGTCCATTTGTCAAGGGTTTTATTTATGTTAATTTTATCATATGATCATTTAATACAAATCATTGGACTTTTGCATTCAAATCATTATGCTCATTATCTTTCTTTTTCTTCAAATACATTTTTCAAAATAGCCATGTATCTTACATGCACATACACACACACACACACACACACACACACACACACACACACACACACACACACACTATTTTGCAGGACCTCATCCACTATGGATCTCATTGCCAATGACTCTACTATTGCCTACTATGACTTTGAACATCCAATTAACCAAGCCGAAGAAGAAGGCGAGGAAGATTGTGAAATACCGGGAGAACTAGCCAGACTTCTACTACAAAAGGAAAAAAGCTATTCAACCACACAAAGAGTCAGTTGAAGTCATCAATCTAGGTATCGAGACAGACAAGAAAGAAGTCAAGATCGACGCTAACCTGGAAAGCAGTGTCAAAAGCATATTGGTTCAGATGTTGCATGCCTATGTGGAAGTGTTTGCTTGGTCGTATGAAGATATGCCAGGGTTGGATACCGACATTGTAGTTCATCATCTGCCGACAAAGGAAGATTGTCCTCCTGTCAAACAAAAAGTCTGTCGCATGAGGCCTGCCATGTCTGAAAAGATAAAAGCTGAAGTGATGAAACAATTTGATGCAGGATTCCTAGTTGTGACATATTATCCCCAATGGGTCACAAATGTGGTGCCAGTACCAAAGAAAGATGGAAAAGTTCGCATGTGTGTAGATCATAGGGATCTGAATAGGGCAAACCCCAAGGATGATTTCCCTCTACCTCATATTGACGTCTTGGTCGATAACACTGCTCAGCATAAAGTCTTCTCTTTCATGGATGGTTTCTCTGGCTATAATCAAATTAGGATGGTTTCCAAAGACATGGAGAAGACCACTTTAGTTACGCAATGGGGCACCTTTTTCTATAAGGTCATGCCATTCGGATTAAAGAATGCAGGGGAAACATATCAACGGGCTATGGTAGCTTTGTTTCATGATATGATTCATCATGAAATAGAGGTTTATGTGGATGATATGATTTCCAGGTCATAAACTGAAGAGGAACGTCTCAATCACCTGTACAAGCTATTCAAGAGGATGAAAAAGTACAAGTTAAGGTTGAAACCTAATAAATGCACATTCAGAGTACGATCTGGAAAGCTTCTAGGTTTTGTTGTCAGTGGTAAAGGCATCAAAGTCGATCTTGCCAAGGTAAAGGTCATCCAAGAAATTCCAGTCCCCCATTCTGAAAAGGAAGTTAGAGGATTCTTGGCTCGTCTTAACTACATCGCCCGCTTCATATCTCACTTAACTGCTACTTGTGAGACAATCTTTAAACTCTTGAAGAAAGATCAAGTAGTCAAATGGAATGATGAATGCCAAGCTACCTTCGACAAAATCAAAGAATATCTGCAAGAACCTCCTATTCTCATGCCTCAAGTTGAAGGAAGACCCTTGATCATGTACTTGACAATACTAGAGAATTCTATGGGTGTGTATTGGGCCAACATGACGAGTCTGGCCAAAAATAGCATGTTATTTACTACCTGAGCAAAATTTTTACCGAATTTGAAACCATATATTCACTGCTCGAGAAAACTTGTTGCGCTATGGAATGGGCTGCTCGCCGGCTAAGAAAGTATATGTTGACTCATACCACTCTACTGATTTCTAAGATGGACCCTATCAAGTACATCTTTGAGAAACCTTCTCTTTCTGGACGGATAGCTAGATGGCAAATGATCTTGACTGAGTACGATATTCAATACACAATACAAAAGGACACCAAAGGAAGTGTACTAGTAGATCTTTGGCCCATCAAGCTGTTGATGATTATCAGTCTATGAACTTTGACTTCCTGGATGAGAACATCATGCTAGTGACCGACTGTGTGAAACCTGGACCGTATAACGGACCTGAACAAGGATCCCGATGGACTATGGTCTTCGATGGGGCTTCCAACGCTTTGGGTAATGGAATTGGTGCTGTGATCATCTCCCCTGAAGGTTTCCACAATCCTTTCACTGCCAGATTATGCTTCGATTGCACGAACAATATGGCTGAGTACGAAGCATGCATTTTGGGTCTGAAGGCTTCCATTGAATTGAGGATCAAGCATTTGAATGTATTTGGGTATTCCGCTCTAGTGATTAGCCAAGTAAAAGGAGATTGGGACATTAAACACCCTAATCTCATTCCTTATAAGGAGCTAGTGCTATATTTGATTCCTTACTTCGAAGAGGTCACATTTGAACATTTCCCTAGGGAGGAAAATTAGCTAGCTGAAGCCTTGGTACTAATGTCTTCAATGTTCAAGGTTAGATGGGACAACGAAGCTCCTATAATTACAATTGAGAGATTCGACGAACCTGCACACTGCTGTGAGCTTGACACTGACACAGAAAAGCCTTGGTACCATGAGGTGAAGAGATACCTTGAAGCACAAGAGTACCCTGAAGGAGCATCCATCAATGACAAAAAGTTCTTACGAAGATTTGCAGCCAAATTCTTCCTAAGTAATGGAATCTTATACAAACGCAACCATGACTCTACTCTACTCCGATGTGTGGACAAGAAGGAGGCAGAGGAAATTATGGAAGACATGCATGATGGTTTATTTGGGAATCACTCAAGAGGACATACTATGGCCAAGAAAATCCTGAGAGCTGGTTACTATTGGTCAACAATGGAGACTGATTTGTGGCCATTTGAAATGTGGGGCATTGATATAATTGGGTAGATCAAACCCACTACTTCCAATGGACATCACTTCATTCTCATCACTATTGATTCTTTCACCAAATGGGTCGAAGCCGCTTCATTTTCCCCAGTCACAAAGAACGTAGTATCCAGATTCATTAAACATAACCTCATCTGACGCTATGGTATCCCCCAAAGGATCATCACCGGCAATGGGACTAACCTCAATAATGCTATGATTACCAGACTTTGCACTCAGTTCAAAATCAAGCATCACAATTCTTCTCCTTATAGACCAAAAATGAATGGCGCAGTGGAAGCGGCCAACAAAAACATTAAGAAGATTGTGCAGAAAATGGTAGTAACCTACAAGGACTGGCATGAGATGTTACCGTTTTCTCTTCATGTCTACCGTACTTCAGCTAGAACATCAACTAGGGAAACTCCCTTTTCTTTGGTCTATGGCATGGAAGTTGTTCTACCAGTAGAAGTTCAGATTCCCTCATTGAGGATTATGATTAAAGCGGGCCTAGGCGAAGACAAGTGGATTCATAAAAGATTGGATCAGTTTAACTTGATCGATGAAAAACAACTGGCTGCTGTTTGTCATGGTCAGATGTACCAAAAACACATGATCAAGGCTTTTGACAAAAAGATCAAGCCTCGAGTATATCAAGCTGGTGACTTGGTGATAAAGCGCATCATTCTGCCACAAGGCGACCCAAGGGGAAAATGGACTCCCACCTACGAAGGTCCATTTGTTGTCAAGAGAGTGTTCTCTTGTGGTGCCATGATGCTGACTACCATGGATGATGAAGATTTCCCACATCCCGTGAACACAGACATAGTTAAAAAATACTACGCATAAGAGACCCGCTAGGTTAAAACACCTAGGCAAGATAAGGGCATCCCGGAAAACCAAAAGGTTTAGGCAAAAATTAGGGATATATGCAAAATATTGTACACTCGGCAAGTTGAAAACTCGAAAGGGTGACTTGGGCAAAAATGGGTATCCTGGTGGGTTGAAAACCCGAAAGGGCGGTCCAGGAAAAAGTTAAGCATTGAAAGCATATGACTATGTCCCGTGGAATCACCACAGTCAATTTTATTACCAAGGTCCAAGTTCAAATGATCCAAGATCAATCCAATCAATTTCTGTCAACGACAAGGGGCATTCGAAGACATTGGGGAAATAGTCGAGTTGGAATGCAATGAGATCACTTCCACATGGCTATTATATTTGTTTTCAATTTTGTTTTCCTTTCGACGATTTCCTCTTACTAGGATATCCGTCTCTTTGTACAAAAACGCCTATTCATGGGCAAAATATCAATACAAATATACTTTGAAGTGCAAACTTTCTATTTTTTATTTCGAATGCAAAATTGTCCAAAGACTAAAATTGAACGAATATATGCATGTGAACATAATTAAAACTATTTGACAACACGTGTCCTGCTAAGCAGCAGCAAACATCTCTTTAATGTATATGGAATATCCCCACAAAGTTATTTTATTAGCATTATCCCAACAAGGATGCTACAATAAACCTTTACCCAACGAAGTTGCCCACAAAGTCTCTTTGCATAGGTTGATTCCCTGCCAGAGTCTCAATCTCTAGACAGTTCTCTCCCCATCTAAGTTGGTCCTAAAAGAAGAAGCCTTATGAATCTCCTCCTAAAAAGAACTAACCTCGTCAGTAGTTCATCAAGTATTCATCAACAAGGTTTATTTCCCCAACAAACAACATACAACAATCAACGAACAACAAAATTCCCCGGTATAGTCTATCCTCTCCAGCTTGAGTTTGCCTTTCAGACTATTACAAATCAGAGGGCCACAATCCCTAATCCCCAGTGAAGTCACCAGCAAAGCCTTTGCTATCTCCAAAAGTCACTATGAAGCCTAGACCCGACCAGATAATAATGTAACCTTTCAAATACTATGAAGCCTGGACCCGACCAGATAATAGTGTAACTTTTCAAATACTATGAAGAATGGACCCGACCAGATAATAGTACAATCTTCAGTTATTATGAAGCCTGGACCCAACCAGATAATAGTTAACTTTTCAAGACACTTTGAACTTGGACCCGACCAGATAAAATTTTAACTCTTCGAGATGTTGAAGAACCTGGACTCATCCAGACAAGGGTTTAACTTCTTTTCCCTAGTATAGTTTGCCTCTACCCTAGTAAGTTACTGTGAAGCATGGACCCGACCAGATATCAGTTCAACTTCATCATTTCAAGTAAGCCTGGACCCAACCAGATAACAATTAACTTCATCCACCTCATAAATCTGCAAAGCCTAGAATCCGACCAGATAGCGATTTAATGTCATTAAGTTACTGTGAAGCCTGGATCCGACCAGATATCAATTCAAATTCGTATATTCAAGCAAGTTATTGTGAAGCCTGGAGTCCGACCAGATAACAACTACCTACAATCGCCAACGAGTCACTATGAAGCCTGGACCCGGCCATATAATAGTATAACTTTTCAAAAACTATGAAGCCTGGACCCGACCAGATAGTAGTTACCACTTCAAGTTACTGTGAAGCCTGGGTCTGACCAGATAACAGTTAAATTTCAAGAAATCTTTTGCGAAGCCTGGAATCCGACCAGATAACAGTTAATTATTTCTTCCCTAGTAAGTTACCGTGAAAGCTGGAATCCGACCAGATAGCAACTGACTTCCTCATCCTCAGCAAGTTGTGAAGCCTGGATCCGACCAGATAACAGCTAACATTCAAGAGATATTCCCCGGCGGAAGCATTCTTTCAATAAAACTTGAAGATATGTATATTCTGCATCCCTAACAGCCATCCAGGATTCAGCTTCCCATAACTCCTCAATAGTAGTCAAGGATTTATTTTTCCATACAAATATACATCCCATATTCATACATCATAGCATATACATATGAAATGCATTTAGCCCAATCTCATTCATCTTGAGAACGCCATGCATACATCTGCATTTAACTAACCCTTTTTCCCACAGGTAAAACATCAAGTTTTAGTATAAATCAACCAAATACTTATGATGATACTTAGTCCAGTATTTACCATCATTCCTCCAAATGGAATCTATAAGCCCATCCCCGATACATCTTCGAGTGCAAATTTCTGGGCACTTTAGTGTTCAATCATCTTTCACCTTCAAGTCACGAATAGCAGATCCGCCAATATAAATCTTCAGGTTTAAGAAGATTGAACAGGGGCAGCTATTGTAACCCAAAATTTTCCCTCTCATTTCTCAATAAATCTCTCATAATATCTTCATTGATTCAAGACTACACAAGGTTTGATCAGCTCAAGACACCTCCTCAAGCACTGATGACTCAAATTAGGGTTTGAGTTTGTACAAGGATAATTGAACTTTCAAAGCCTCAAATGACTTTCATGGATCATTTTGGACCCTCAAGATTTCTCATGTCAAGTTTCAAGTCTTGGATCACATTTTTGCTCAGTCAGTTGATCAGTTGACCTAAAATCAGCTATATTGGGGAAAAAGTCAACTATGGTCAATTTGTAGTCAAACTTCATAATTTTTGATCCATATCAACATCATGAACTCATATATATCAATTGATCAAGTTTTAATCACAATTCCTCAAGAAATTTGATCAGATCATCAAAAGGGCAAAATGGTCAAAATTAGGGTTTTGATTGAGGAGGGTCAGTTTTTGACTTTTGACCTAGCAAATGACTTATTGGTTTAAAACATGATATCAAGGATTCAAATACATAATTTTGACCTAATGGAATGGCTCAAAACATTTCTCAAAATCAATTTATTGATAATTGAATTTCAGTCAACTAATGAAAAGTCAACTGTACACTGAAAAGTCAAAGTTTGACTTTTTGATCAAAATCAAGTTTCAAAGATTACAATTCATCAAGACATGTCAAAATATGAAACTTGTTCATCAAGAAATTTAAAAGTGAAATTGCCTTTGAAAAGTCAAAATTCTAAGACTAAGAATTTTTTCTAAGTGTTAGAAAGTTCATATTTTTTTCATAACTTTGTGCCAAATTTCCACCATGATGCAAGATAATTCAAGGGAAACTTCCAACATGAAATTTGTAGATCTCAATGAGATCTAAAACATTGTATGGCATAACTTTTTCTAGAAATGCTTGGATTTCAAGTTATGGATTTGTGAAGACATGCTCATGAACTTAAAATACTTAGTGAAATTTTGCCCTAGTTAGGCAGATTTTTGGTACCAACTTCATCGCAACTTTTCACCTAGTTCCAAGATGAATCTTAAAAAATGTCAAACATAAAGGTTGTATAGGATGATACAAGTTTTCCAAAATGTCCAAGATCTCATTGAGATCATACTTGAGCTAAGATAATCGAAGGCAAGAAGTTAAGGTTTCAAACTTATTTTTCAAGTCATTTTCATGATGAACATTTGATCCAATCGATAGCCATGCTGCATAATCCTCACTTTGCAGACCTCAAATTTGTTTGTCACTCCTTAATTTAATTTTTACACTACTGATTGATCAATTTTCGAACTGATTCAAGCATTGTTCAAAGCATTTTGCCATTTTAGGGAGAAAGTCACCATTTCCATTCTTGTAAAGCAAGCTTTATGCATAAAGTCAGCTTCTTGAGCTCTTAACTTGTTCCCTTTAAGTACACTCCACCCACAAAGTTAGAAGCAAGCTTGTTTAAAGTACAACCAATCTACAATAGCAAGTACAAAGGCATGGAAACTTATTTTGTCAAGAAAATCACATGTTGAGCTTATACATGTGAATTCAAATTCTAAATTGTTTCAAGTCTCAAAACCATTTGCTTATAAATAGAGATATTATTTGCAAGCTAATACACGAATGCTAAGACCCTGAAACTCTCTCAAACACTTACAAAATAGAAATTGCTCAAAAACACCATTGATACATAAGTTTTGACCTTGAACTTGTATCTCTCATTTCCCTCGTGCGTTTTCCCTCAAATTCATTTGTAAAGATTCTATACCTCAAATATAGTCCATCCCTGTCCTTGTTCTGGAACTGTAACAACATTTTCATCAACCTCCATAACCAAAAAATAGAGTCTGCAAGTTGACTTCTCCAGACCATTCCAACCATCCATAGCTCAAGCTAGGCATTGCATTAGCTTCCTGGGAACTCGAGGAAGTTAACCTGATCATCATAACTACTTGAAAGTAGCTCAAACTCATTTCACGATTTCCATTTTTGAGGTATTTTTTCTGAACTTCTATCTCTTCATACAAGCATTATTTGATTCTTATTTTTGAAGATAAAATGTAGATATCATTGCCCTAAAGCTGTACATGTCCATTGTTTTCATTTATATTGCCTGAGCTCAGAGAATTTTAGGTTTGAATCTCTGAAAAAAGTTAGGTCAAGATTTGGTACTTTTAGAAATTCATGCTCATCTTTGAGAATTAGTTTAAGTTATTTACATATTCAGAATCATGGGGAAATTTCTAACAAGTTTGATGTTGGAAGTTTTGTGAATGAATGAGAAATGAGTGAGTTACAGGGACCCTGGCTAGAGGTTGAAGATGAAGTTTATTTATGGAACTTGTTTTGTATTATATATTTATGGTTTTTCTTATATTAACAGATGTATAGCCACTCCAGTGGTAAGGCAGCGCGTTTTTCATGTCAAGAGCGTGGCTTCAAGCCCCAGCGCTGCCACTTTTTGCTTTTTTTTCCTAACAATTTTCTCTCTTTTTGACACAACTATGCACGCTTGGGTCTAAGGCCATTGGACCTTCCCTTTTTACTGCACCATATCTGCTTGTATACTTATCACACGCAAGCCCACTTTTTATTTTGTTTATTTTGCTGCTTATAAAAATCCCATTGGGCCAGGCTTCAAAAATTTGTTTTTTCTAACAAACTCCCAAATTCCATTTCAAATCCTCCTGACTTTTATTTTTATATTTTATATTATTTAATTTTTATTTATTTTTATTATTATTATTTTTTTAATATTTTTTTTATTAATAAAAAATCCAAAAAAAATATATTTTTATTTATTATTTGCATTTTACATACTTATATTTTTATTTTCTTTATAAAACAAAAAGACAAAAATATTTTCTTAAACAAATTTAATTATTTTTCTTAATAAATTAATAATTAGATTTAGGTTTAGTTATTTTCTTTTTATTTAAAATTAACTTAGAATTTAGGTTTCTTTTAATTAATTAATTTCCATACTATTTTTATTAAACTTAAACTCTTTTCTAAAAAATCCTAAAAATGCTTTCAAACTTAATTTCTTCTCTTAATTAATTTAGGTTTAACTTTCTTAATTTATTTATTAGTTTTCTTTTAGATAATTAGGTTAAAACCCTTTTCCATAAAAACTAAACAAAATCATTTCCTTTCCATTTACATCCTTGCACATTATATTCTTTTCAATTCTTGTACATTATTCAATATGGTTGTAATAGATGATTAGGTTTAATTTCTTGCAATCTCCATTTGTAAATTTGTATACCCCATCCCCTAATGATGTAATAACCTAGTAATTTTACTTTCCGCGATTTATCGCTTTCATATAAATGCTAGTAATTAGGGTTTGTATGAAAAGATAAAATCAACAAGTAGATAATCCTAATCAAAGATTAAATGCATGCAAATCAAACACACTATTCACACATACACCCTTAGGGTAATTCCACTTGTTGCCTTATAAAAATGGGCATGTTAAGCATGTGGGATATCTTAGCAAAAACAATAAAAAATACAAGATCATAGTCCCTCGATGACGCTACAAATGTTGCCTTTCAAATAATCTTAGTCCCTCAAAGAGAAATTCTAAGATATCTTACAACATTACTATCATGACTATACGATGACCCACACCCGTCCCTTTACATCCAAAGATAAGGCTTCTTACCAATCAATGGTAAGATAGCAATATTGAAGGAAGGAATAAATGAACAAAAGACTTTTGAGTAGGTAGAAACGTTCTTAGTTGCTTGCTCACTTTTAATATAAACATTCTTGCTCACTTTCAAAACAAACAAAACAAACACACACCAAACACTTTCCATGAAATATTTTCAAAAGTCCAACACTTTGTATACGTTCTTACGAACGAGAACCATTACAAAGTTTGCCTAAACGAAGGCGCCTTTTCAAAAACACTTTCAAAAACCACCACAAAAGCACATTTTCAAATAAAGCAAGTGATCTAGCAAGAAACTAAGAGCCCATAGATAACTATGGATGAAAAGGGTGCTAACACCTTCCCTTTTCATAATCTACCCCCCAAACTCAAGATATAATCTCAAAGGTCTTTCCTGTTCTTTTCCACCTTTCCTTTTGGATAAAAGAAAAGTCGGTGGCGACTCTTGCTAACTGTAACATTTGCGATCAAACACAAAACAGCCAAAGTCAGTTCTCCCACCGTATTACACCGACCATTTGGCGCATCAAGCTGTAGACGACTATCATCATATGAACTTCGAATTCCCGGACGACAACATTATGCTAGTCACAAATTGTGAAGGACCTGGACCATATAAAGGACCTGAGCCAGGATACTGATGGACTATGGTTTTTGACGGAGCTTCTAACGCACTTGGAAACTGAATCGGTGCTGTAATTATCTCTCCTCAGGGTTGTCATACGCCCTTCACTGCCAGACTTTGCTTCGACTCCACCAATGATATGGCTGAATATGAAGCATGCATCATGGGTATTATAACTGCCATTGACCTGAGAATCATGTTTATGGATGTATATGGGGTCTCAACCTTGGTAATCAGTCAGGTTAAGGGATAATGGGATACTAAGCATCTGAATCTTATCCCTTACCAAGAACATGTGCTAACCTTGATTCAGTATTTCAAAGAGATGAATTTTGAACATATACCTAGGGAAGAGAATCAGTTGGCGCATGCATTATCTACAATGTCATCTATGTTCAAGGTCAGATGGGACAACGAGGCTCCCAAAATTACCATTGAAAGTTTCGATGAACCAACACACTTCTATGAAATTGATACTGATGGAGTAGAAGAAAAACCTTGGTTTCATGAAGTGAAAAGGTACCTTGAGGCTCAAGAATACCCTGAAGGGGCATCGATCAATGACAAGAAATTCCTACGGAGGTTCTTGGCTAAGTTCCTCTTAAACATTAGAATCCTATGGAAACGCGATCATGATTCCACTCTGCTTCATTGTATGGACAAGAAGGAAGAAGAGGAAATTATGCAAGATATGCACGACGACGTCTTTGGCACTCACTCCAGTGGGCATACTATGGCTAAAAATATTTTGAGAGAGGGTTACTATTGGTCGACTATGGAAACCGACTGTCACCACCACTCAATAACTTGTCATAAGTTCCAAATTTATGCTGATAAAGTTCATGTGCCTCCAGTACCTCTGAATGTCCTGACTGTTCCGTGGCCATTCACAATGTGGGGCATTGATATGATTGGAGAGATTAAGCCTATTGCTTCTAACGAACATCGCTCCATCCTCGTCGCAATTGATTACTTTACAAAATGGGTTGAAGTAGCCTCGTTCGCCTCTGTTACCAAGAATGTGGCCACATGGTTCATAAAGCATAACCTTGTCTGTCGGTATGGCATCCCTGAAAGGATTATCGCAGATAATGGTACTAATTTCAACAACACCATGATCATCGAACTCTGCATGCAATTCAAGATCAAGCACCACAACTTTTCTCTGTATCGACCAAAGAAGATCGTGCAAAAGATGGTTGTAACCTACAAAGACTGGAATGAGATGTTACCATTTGCTCTCCACAGATATCGCACTTCAGCTCGAACATCAACTGGGGCAACCCCATTCTCTCTGGTCTATGGCACGGAAGTTGTCCTGCCTGTCGAAGTTCATATTCCCTCTCTAAGAATTACGAAAGATGCAGACTTAGAAAAAGATTAGTGGATTCAGACCAGGCTAGACCAGTTGAATTTGATTGACGAGAAAAGGCTTGCGGCTATTTGTCACAGTCAGATGTATCAGAAGTGTATGAACAAGGCATTCAATAAGAAAATCAAGCATCGGGTATATCAGGCTGGTGACTTGGTAATAAAGCGTATTATTCTACCAAGAGGTGATCCCCAGGGCAAATGGACTCCTACCTACGAAGGGCCATTTGTTGTCAAGAAAACATTTTCAGGCAGTGCAATGATACTAACCACCATGGACGGTGAAGATTTCCTTGACCCTGTGAACACGGATATAGTCAAAAGATACTACGCATAAAAATAACCCGCTAGGTTGAATGGCCTAGGGAAAAATAAGGGCATCCCGGCAAACCAAAAGGGTTCGGGAAAAAATTAGGATACATAAAAGATTGTACACCCGGAAAGTCGAAAACTTGAAAAGGCGACATGGGCATGAAAGGGTATCCCGGTGGACTAAAAACCCGAAACGGCGGTCCAGGAAAAATTTAGGGATTAAAGCATATGACTATGTCCCGTTGGATCACTTAAAACAAGATTTATTACCAACTTCAAGCTCAAACGGTACAAATCAATTCAATCACTTTCTTCTGACAACAAGGGATGAGATGCTTGAAGACAGAGGGGCAATAACAGAGTTGGAACCCAATGAGATTAATCCCTCATAGCTATTATCTTATTTTCAATTTGTACTCTTTTCATTTCACGACAATTTCCTCTTACTAGGATTTATGTATCTTTGTACAAAATCGCCTATTTATGGGCAAACTATCAATAGAAATACAAATTTCAAAATTCAAACTTTTTGTTTTTACTTTTTCTGTTTTGTTTGCAAAAACGTCCAATGACTAAAATTGAATGAACATATGCATATGAATATGATTAACTATTAACAAATATATGCATAAAAATAGGAATAAGCATTTACTCAAGACTCTAGGAGTTGGAATAATGTTCAAGTTGTCCACAAATCCCCACAGATCCACTTCCATGGGATTATCCCCACAGAGTCATCTTAACAAGATTATCTTCAACAAAGATATATCCCCCGCAAAAAGGGATGCACTGATCATACTCACCAGTAAATTCCCCCAACAGATAGAGGAATATGATCTTTTTCTCGGTAATATCACCCAACTACGGAGTCTCAATCAGTACAGCTTTTGGAAATTCTCTTCCCCAACTGAGTTTATTCCTCCCAAACTGTAAAATCCCTTGCAGATTACTTTTCTTCAACATAGCTCATTTCTGCAACAAGGTTGTTTCTTCAGCTGAGTATTTCTCTTTCATCGGGTTTATTTCCCCAACATGGTTTATTTCCCCAATGAAATTACAGTCTCCCCAGCTTGAGTTTGTTTCTACCATAAATTACCAGCAAAATTTCCACCTCCAATAGAGGACAGTTTGGGTTGCTATCCCCATAGAAATGCTACTGAATCTGAAACTGGATCAAATATCGTTCAAACATTATTCCCTCCAGATGAGTCGATATCCATATCAGAAACTCGGTCAGACAGTACCTCAAAATTTTATCTATCTCTCTTATCCCTAGTTAGGGTATACAAGAACTAAGTTCCCCAGTAGAGCGGTGAACGACCAATGTTCTTGACTCTTCTCCCCAAACAGGAATCAACAATCTCCACCGGAGTTTCCTCAAACAGAAAGCAGGAATCCCCATCAATATCGAAGTTACACATACTCTTCATCCCCAGCAATAGTCAGGGATTTATTTTCTCCAGACAAAGATGTTGTGCAGGTTTACAAATACACTTCAACAACATTTCACATTCATACATCATTTACGAACAATATAGCATGTGCATATGAAACGAATATAGCACAGTCTCATTTATTTTGAGAACATCATTACACAATGAATTTCATACATCATGATATAACATACAATTAACTCTTTCCCTTTTTAGGAAAGATCAATCAACAAACAAACATCATCAAACTACTTATATAACCAGACAGTCTTCTCAAAGGCTACATCTGACAAATGGCTACTTAAGATATTTCCTCAGAGGGTCATTCTCAAAGAAACATCTTCTTCTAGTCAAATTCAGACGTAGACATCTTCTGGCTCAGGTTAAATCGAGCATAGGTTTATTCTAATACTCCTTCAGAAAAGTCGGTCGTAGACTCTTTCCAACATATTTTCTAGTTGAAGTTGGGCGTAGACATCTTCTGGCTCAGATTAAACCGAGCGTAGATTTATTTTGATACTTCTTCCAATTGTAGACGGTCGTAGACATCTTTTGGCTCAGATTAAATCGAGCATAGATTTATTATGATACTTCTTCCAGTTGAAGTTGGACGTAGGCATCCTTTGGCTCAGATTAAATCGAGCGTAGATTTATTTTGATACTTCTTCCAGTTGAAGTCGGGTGTAGACATCTTCTGGCTTAGATTAAATCGAGCATAGATTTATTCTGATACTTCTTCTAGTTAATGTCGGGCGTAGACATCTTCTGGCTCAGATTAAATGGAGCATAGATTTATTCTGATACTTCTTCCAGTTAAGGATAGTCATAGACATCTTCTGGCTCAGATTAAATCGAGCGTAGATTTATTCTGATACTTCTTCCAGTTGAAGTTAGGCGTAGACATCTTCTGGCTCAGATTAAATCAAGCGTAGATTTATTCTGATACTTCTTCCAGTTAAAGACAGTCGTAGACATCTTTTATCTTAGATTAAATCAAGCATAGATTTATTATGATACTTCTTCCAGTTGAAGACGGGCGTAGACATCTTCTGTCTCAGATTAAATTAAGTGTGGATTTATTCTGATACTTCTTCCAGTTAAAGTCGAGCATAGACATCTTCTGGCTCAGATTAAATCGAGCGTAGATTTATTCTGATACTTCTTCTAGTTGAAGAATGGCGTATACAACATTTGGCTCAGATTAAATCGAGCATAGATTTATTCTGATACATCTTCTAAGACAAAGTCGGGTGTAGACTTAGTCTAATTTCTATCAACGATTAATTTGGATGGCATCTATAAGCCCATCTCCAATGACTCTGTCTCACCTCTACAAATGGCAATAATCAACCAATAATGTTACTTGGTGCACCGACGAGTGCAAATTTCTGGGCACTTAAGTGTTCAATCATCTTCCACCTCCAATTCACGAATGGAAGACATGCCAATCTAACTTTTAAGGTTTAAGAAGATTGAACAGGGGCAGATATTGTACTCTCAAAATTTTCCCTCCCATTTTTCTTCAAGACATGCTCACAAAGGTCTCAAGTATTCAAAGCTACTCAAAGGTTGACTAATCAAACCTCCTCCTAAGCAAAGGGTCCACAACTAGGGTTTCATCTTGCACAAGGAAGAATGGTTTTCAAAGGTCTCAAATTGTTTTCATGGTTCATCATAGGTCCTCAACAATTCTCATGACAAGTTTCAAGTCTTGTATCACAAGTTTGCTCAGTCAATGGCTCAGATAATTGAAAGTCAACTGTATTGAGTAAAAAGTCAACTATGGTCAACATACAATCAAAATTCAAGATTTTTGGTCAACATCAACATTTAAAAGTGATATTCATCATAAGATAATGGTTTGATCATGATTCCTCAAGAGAAACCCTCAAATCATCAAAAGTCCAAAATTGCCAAATTAGGATTTCCTTAAGAAAAGTCAACCAAACTTTGACCAAGCATAACTTTCATATGCTTTATCAACTTTTCCCCAACCAAACCCATTTTGAATAAAATCCAATTATCTACAACTTTTTATTAATTCTCAAGTCCAAAAAGTGCTTCATTTGAAAGATATGACGTAATACATTGCAGGTCATTTTCAAAAGTCAATAAAAAGACACTTTTTGTCAAGGAAACTTACATCAAGATAAATTCTCCAAATGCAAAAATAACAAAAATAGAAATTGTAGAGGACATATTGAGCTTTCCAAAAAGTACAATATCACGTTCAAAATATGAAAATTAAGAGAGTTATGACTATTGCAAATTGGGAAGTTTTGAGAAAATGCATAAAATGCAAAATGAGCAAACTTGAAATTTTGTACTTTTGGGCCTAACTTTTTAGGTTTCAAACATGTCTGTGGCCTTATGAAATAATCCTAATCTCACTCATACCTTGTATTATATTTTATTATTATTTTATTTATATTTATTTTGTTTTTATTCAAATAAATAGAAAATAAATTAAATAAGGTACAAAACCATTGGGTCAAGCACATGATGGTTTCTTAAAGCCCAAAACAAGACAGCATAACATGCCAAAACCATGTAGGACTCAAGAAGGCAAGAAGAATCTCAAAAATGGAAAATTTTCAATATGCTTGATTCTTGTCTCATAAGCCATGAATGCTTTGTTTCTTCCATATTGGATCACCCTCATTTCCTTCCTCTATATAAGTGCTACCAAATCAGATCAAAAGCACGCATAATCCCTACCTCAAGAAGCTTCCAAAATTTTCATATTTTCTCAAAGAAACCTAAGTTCCAAAATCTGTGTTACAGGCCCTTTCACTCTAAACTCTCGATCCCATTCATTCCCTGGAACACTGAAGGGTAGGTCTGGATCTATTTCTATGATCCTAAGCATGCAAAACCATACAACATATCATGTCCGATTTACTTTTTTTTGAAAATTCGTATCTTTAATTTTGTCTTGTTTTAAACTCAATTGATGCTTCTAACAAGTTTATGAGACATGCTTGAACAAATTTGAACGAGTGTTATGGTCCCATGCACTCAGATTTGAGAGACATCATTTTTCTTCGTTTGGTGGAGTTTAACTCAAAACGCATGATGCAAGGATCTATAGCCTAAATTAATCTTAGATTTGAATCCAATAGGGTTGAATTAGGGAGGACATTGTGTTTTAGTTCCTTAAATTTTGATTTTGTGCATTTTTAATTTTGCAGGTTGCCGGAAAAGACGACCAGAGGTAGAGCTCCAGCGCTTCTCCGACCATATATTTCAATCTGTGTATTTGTTATTTTTGTTTGATTTAGCTACTAGATGAAACAATCGTCCCAACAGTAGAGTGAAGCGCGCAAAGGCATTCGCATACCAGGGCACGGGTTCGATCCATATCCATGGTATGTTATTTTTCTTACATTCCTGTTTACAGAGTCAATACAAAGCAGGTCCACGCGCGCGTCATACATCTTGCCATCTTGACCATCAGATTTCAATGAACCTAGATCCAGCGCTCCAGATCTGAGCATCCATAATAGGCCTCATTGGAGAGATTCATAGGATACTGAAGGCCTCCATCCAGCGCGTGGGCCTAAGTTATTGCGCTTAGACAATTTCTGATTCTACACCCCCAGATTTCTTTTGCACAACAGGCTCATCTCTTTTTTATTTTGTTTTGAATAATTAACTTTTTTCTAAAAATAACTAATTAAATCCATTTTAATCACTAAAAATTAGATTTAGGTTTTGATTAATTAATTTAATTTTTGATAAATAAAAATTGATTTAATTTAATCACATTTTGATTTTATTTCATGATAAATTTGTAAACTAATTAAAATTAGGGTTAATTATTATTTCACACTATAAATATATTTTCTAAACAAAACCCCAAAAATATTTTCCTAACGCTTAGAATTTCTTAGGTTTTAATATCTTTCCCTTTTTCAGAATCTCTGCGCCCTTATTTATTTTCGCATTATTATTTTTATAATCATGTAACTGTTAAGGGATGTAATAGATAAATTAGGGTTTACTTTACTTTTCCCCCCATTTTTATGGTTTGTAACCCCCATCACCGAAGCATTGTAATAGTGTGGGATATTTATTTTCTGCCTTACTATTTTCCTTATTACTGCTTAGTTTAATAGGGTTGAATGGAAAGACATAAAATCAAACGATAGCTAACAATAAATCCAAGACAAAATAACTGAAACACAACACACTTCACACACACGTACCTCTAGGGTGACCCTCACTTGTTGCCTTTGGAAAATACAATCATGTCCCTCGAGCATGGGATTCTTTAGCAAAGACCCTCGGTTAAAAGATCGTAGTCCCTCGATAACCCTTCGATGTTGCCTTTGGTAAATGATCTTAGTCCCTTACAACAATTGCTAAATCGTCCTACGAGTTTCCTTCTATGACTGTACGATGACCCACGCCCATCCCTCAAATATCTAATGATAGGGCTTCCTACTAACTAATGATAGAATAACACTATCTAAAGGAAAGAAGGAAAAGAACAAAGACTTTTGAGTAGGTAGATAGCTCGTAGTCGCTTGCTCACAAACAAAAACATTTTTCACACATGACACTTATTTTCTAAAATATTTTCAAAACAAACACTTTGTATGCATTCTCAACGATACAAGAATCATTACAAAGTTTTCCGAACATAGGCATTTTCAAAATATGTTCAAACTTACACATTCATAAAGCATTTTCAAAAGTGAGCTAGCGATTAAGAGCCCGTAGATAACTACGAATGAAAAGGGTGCTAATACCTTCCCTTTTCATAACCTACCCCCCTTACTCAGAAAAATTCTCAAAGGTCTTTCCTGATCTTTTCACCCTTTCCTTTATTGGATAAAATAAAAATCGATGGCGACTCTTGCTATCCTCAAAATTTGTGATAAAACACAAAACCAAAAGTCTGTTCTTCCACCTTATTATAGGATCGTTGTAAATGATCTAATCTTACCCTGGGAGTGAATGGAATTGATTGGGATTGCAAGTTAACGGTG
This sequence comes from Vicia faba, assembly GCA_948472305.1. Lineage (NCBI taxonomy): Eukaryota > Viridiplantae > Streptophyta > Magnoliopsida > Fabales > Fabaceae > Vicia > Vicia faba. Next base: position 732,240,316 of record OX451740.1, on the reverse strand, counting down.
AAAGGCAATGTAATAAGGACTTTGAAATTCTAGGGTTCTTGAATTTTTTTGATATTTTTGGCAAAATTGTGAGGCAAGGTTTCGTGTGTAAGGGTTCCCTCCTTGATGTCTGAATTGATATGAATATATAGAGAAACTTAGGTCAAAGATATGATGGGCTTGGACTCTTGTAATAAAATATAATTTCATCTTATTTTATTTTGACTTTAAATTAATAAGAATAAAAAATAAATAAGATGAAAGAAAACCAAGGGGTGTATGAATGAGTTTTGAGGTGTATAAGGAGCATAGAGCATGTTTGGACTCTTAAACAATGGCCCAATAGCCCAAAATATAAAGCTTTCTCAATTTGAACTTCATGCATTTGCTCAAAATTTCCAAACTTGCAATGATCATAACTCACTAAATTTTTATCTTTTGAAGGTGATCTTGGACTTTTTGGAAATCTCAAGATGTCTTCTACAAACTCTATGTTGATTATTTTTTATTTTGGAGACTTTATCTTGATGTAAGTTGCCTTGACAAAAAGTGTCTTTTTGTTGACTTTTGAAATGACCTTTAATGTATGGGCTTATATCTCAAATGATGCATTTTTTGGACTTGAGCTTAGAGAGACAAAATGGTAGAGAATTGAATTCCCTTCAAAATGGGATTTATTTGGGAAAAGCTGATGAAGCATGTGAAAGTTATGCTTGGTCAAAGTTTAGTTGACTTCTCCTAAGGAATCCCTAATTTGACAACTTTTGACTTTTGATGAATTGAGGGATTTTATTGAGGAATCATGATCAACCCTTGATCAAATGATGAATGTGACTTCAATATGTTGATGTTGACCAAAACTCTTGAGGTTTGACTATATGTTGACCACAATTGACTTTTCATCCAATATAGTTGATTTTCAGTCATCTGAGCAATTGACTAAGAAAACTTGTGGTGCAAGGATTGAAACTTGGTATGAGCATTCTTTGAATCATGTGAGAAGCCATGAAAACCACTTGAATCCTTGGAAACCCAATCTTCCTTGAGAAATACAAAACCCTAGTTGTGAGTCCATTGCTAAGAAGAAGAATTTGTCTGATCAATTCTTGATCAACCTTGAGCATTTGAGAACCTTTTGAGAATGTCTTGAAGAAAAATGCAAGGGAAAATTTTGGGGTACAACATCTAGTAATAGTAATAGAAAAATATAAGAGAAAAAGTTTCATGACAAAATAAAATAAGGGCGAGAGAGAGGAGAAAAGGGTAAATTTACCAATTGTTAAGTTTTGGTAATTGTAGGTTTTGAATGATAAACCTTGATATATTATGATTAATTGTGTTGGGATGTTTTGATTGATAAATACATGTTAGATATATGTTATAATGTGTCAAACCGTAGCAATTCGATGTTAAAAATATGTTTTGGGGGTCGAAATTGCATAGAGAATGTTGTCTATGCATGAAAAAGACATTGTATACCAATGGCATTCACCATTATGTCTCAGAGGCAGATATAAGTTTAAAAATTCATATCTTTTGAATTGTAACTTCATTTTTAGTAGCATTCAAAGCGTTAGAAAGATAGCGTGATAACATTTTCAATAAAAATAGTTTTGGTTGCAGTGGATGACTTAATCATGGTGTAGTTGGGTAAAGTGACATGTATACGATTTATGCGTATTGGTTATTGGTGTTGGATTATAACGATGTTTTATACATTGTTTGTTATGTGTTGTGAGGATATTTTGGTGCAGGGATACTATGAAGATGAATTGCATGTGAATACTTCATGATTATGTGTATGTATATGCAAATGTGTGGTAATTCAAGTGTGATGAATTATTGAAGATATGCATGGATCTTAAGATCAAAGAATGGTCTTAATTGCATATGGTTGTTGTAATTGCAAATACACCATTTGTCGTCAAGAGGCATGCTTGTTAGTTCTGATGGAGCTAGTGACTTGTCCCAAACTTAGAGAGGGATTTGAAAGCTTAGAGGACGAGCTTTTTTGTGTTATTGGTCTAGAAGACGGACCCAGTTTAAAGTAAAAACCGAATAAAAATAACAGTAATTGGTACCACATGCGTGAGTATTGCGTTTAAGTTGCATTGATTCATATCATGTGTATGTTTGCAATATGGAATTATGTGAACTATGTGGGATTGTTGGGTTTTGTGACATTTTGAATGATGAATGGATACTTGTGAATAGTATGACTATTTGAGTGATGCTATGTTTTTAAAGTATATGAAGTGTGAGAATATTATTTGTACGCATGTATGCTATGTATTATACATTATTATAAGATTTCTATAATTATGTGAATCCACACCCTTCTGTTGGAATGATGTTTGATAACACCATTTCTCAGGTACTTAAGATTATAGTTGCTTTGGAAAGAGTGAAGCTGAAGAAGCTATCTTTATTTCATTTTCGTATTTATTTGGGTTGATTCATGCTCTGGTCTTGCAACATTGGGAAACATTTGGATTCATGTTTTTGGAGAGATACTTTATGTACTCTACTTTATTATGTTATTCTGATTTAAATTATGGGGTGAAGTGGCTTTTATGCCTAAGTTAATTAAATAAATGAATTTTATTTTAGATACCTGAATATTATATTCATTTGTGTAATACGATGGGAGAACTGACTTTTTAGCATTTTATCGCAAATGTTGCGGTTAGCAAGAGTCTCCATCGACTTTTATTTTATCCAATAAGGAAAGGGTGAAAAGAATAGGAAAGACCTTGATAGATTTTGAGTTTGGGGGTAAGTTATGAAAAGGGAAGGTGTTAGTACCCTTTTCATCCGTAGTTATCTACGAGTTCTTAATCGCTAACTCACTTTTTGATATTTGCTTTGTGTATGTGATTTGAAAATATTTTTCAAAAGCCAAAGTACAACTAACTTTGTAATCATTCTTGTATCAGTCCTCAAGAACGCGTACAAAGTGTTTGAAAATGTTTGTTTTGAAAAAATGATGTGTGAAATGTTTAGTTTTTTAGAAAAGAGCTGTGAGCAAGCGATTAAAAGTTCTTACCCACTCAAGGTCATTCTTATTCTTTTTCCTTCTCCTATAGAAATAGTTATATTTATACCATTAGTTGGTAGGTAGTCCTATCTATTGGATGTGAAGGGACATGTGAAGGCTCATCGAATGGTCATTGAAAGAAACACGTAAGGATACTTTAGCAATTCGAAGGAACTGTCATCATGTTGTTCATATGCAACAAGGGACTAGATCATCTTTTTGTAGGCAACTCGAGGGACATCGCGAGACTATAATCTTTATTCGAAGGGACCATGATGATTTAATCGAGGGTCTTTGCTAAAGTACCCTTACTTCGAGGGACATGACCAAGTTTTCCGAAGGCAAAGGGAATTACCCTAGATGTGTATGTGTGCAAAGTGATTTAATTACAGTTATGTTATCTTGGAATTGCTTAAGATTATCTTCCGATTAATTTTATCTTGCCATACAAGCCTATTACTACATACTACACAGTTATATATATACAAGGCATAAAGTATAAGTGCGAAAAAGTAAAGTGCGGAAGGTAAAACCTAACACTATTACATGGCCTCAGGAGAGTTACATAATAATTAAAACTTTGCGAGAAATTAAAACTAATCTATTACAAAAAAAAACTTGTGCGACCTATACAATTGTTTCTAGGAATTTAAATACAAAAGATAAATCAAAAAAGTAAGAAAGATTTTTTAAAGTCCTAATAATTCTAGGTGTTAAAAGATGTTTTTTGTTTTTTTTTGGGTTTGATATTATATGTTAATAATAAAAAAAACCTAATGTATAATTTTAATTACAAATTAATTAATTAATTTAATTGCAAAAACCTAATTTTAAATTAATTAAATTAATAGATAAAAAAAGACTAAACCTAAATTTTAATTTTATAATTTTTTTTCTGATTTTTCATTGAATTAAAAAAAATAGTTAAAAAAAATGAACTAATGGAAAATTAATTAAGAAATATGGATGGCAATCATGAGGAGTTAAGTGTGAATTAAACATGATAAAACATATTTTCAAGCTTCACTGATGATGTCCTCTCTTCACTGATGATGTCCTCTATTTATAAGCATCATATTAAGTCAACAAAAATGAATGGAAATCATGAGGAGTTAAGTGTGAATCAAACATAATAAAACATGTTTTCAAGCTTCCAAATTTGAAGATTCTTGCCAAAACCAATTAAAAACCTTCCAATACAAGTGAAACTCTTTCCATATTGAGGCAACACAACTTTGGCAAGTTGGATATGTGTTCTTGGGCCTCAAATCTAATCCAAAACCAAGTCCACGTGCTTTGGTCTATCATTTGTTATTTTATTTAATTGATTTTGTATTTAATTGAATAAAAATAAAAATAAATAAAAATAAATAAAAAAATCATGGTAAGGTATGAATGAGTTTATGAGTCCTCTATAAGTTCATGAACATGTTTAGACCTTAAAAGATAGGTCCACTAGTCCAAAATTTCAAAATTGCTCAATTGAGGTTTCATGCATTTCTCAAATATTTCTCAACTTTCCTCAAACATAACTTTCTCATATTTTATCATATGAAGGTGATCTTGGACTTTTTGGAAAGCTCAAGATCTCCCCTACAACTATTATGTTGGTAATATTTTCATTTGAAGTCTTTAACCTGATGTAAATTGCTTTGACAAAACATGTCTTTTTGTTGACTTTAAAAATGACTTGTAATGTTTTGGCTCATATCTCTTAAATGAAGCATTTTTTGGACTTGAGCTTAGAGATCCAAAGTTGTAAGAATTTAATTTCCATTTAAATGGGATTTGGTTGATAATTTTCTGACGAAGCATGTGAAAGTTATGCTTGGTCAAAATTCAGTTGACTTCTCCTTAAGAAAAGTCCACAAAACCCTAATTTATCAACTTTTGACTTTTGAGAAATCTTGAGTAAATCTTGATGAATCATGATCAACTCTTAATCAAATTATGAATGTAATTTCAAATTATTGATGTTGACCAAAAATCTTGAATTTTGATTGTATGTTGACCACAATTGACTTTTTATCCAATATAATTGATTCTCAATCATCTGAGCAATTGACTGAGCAAACTTTTGATGCAAGGCTTGAAAATTGTCATGAGGGTACTTTTAGGCATATGAGAAACCATGGAATCCACTTGAGGCATTAGAAGCTCAATTTTATTTTGGAAACACAAAACCCTATTTGTAGGTCAGTTGCTTAGGAGAAGGGCTTGTATGCTTAAACCCTTGTGTAGTCTTGAGTGTTTGAGACCCTTAGGAGCATGAGGAGGTATCTTGAATCAATTTGTCTTGAAAAATGGGAGGAAAAATTTTGGGGTATAATATTTGCCTCTGTTCAATATTCTGAAACCTAAAGAGTTAGATTTGCATGCTCGCCATTCGGGGTCTGAAGGTGGAAGAGGAATGAACACTTAAGTGCCCAAAAATTTTCACTCACATGCGCACGAGGTAATATTGTTGGTTGATTATACTTCTTGAATGGGCTTGAAGATTCCATTCAGAGAGGTGATAAAGTGTCGTCGGAGATGGGCTTATAGATGCCATCCAAAGTAACCGTTGATAGGAGTATCATAATGAGTCTACGCCCGACTGTATCTGAAGAGTGATTTTCAGAAGGAAAATGTTTGCCAGAATTCAATCTCTGGGGGGAATGCTTTTTAGATTGAAGCCTTGAAGGAGAAGCTTTTCAGAATAAACCTCTGAAGGAGAATGCTTGCTAGAATTCAGTCTATGGGGGGAATGCTTTTCAAAATGAAGCCCTGAAGGAGATGCTTTTCAGAATAAACCACTGAAGTAAAATGCTTGTCAAAATTCAGTCTCTAGGGGGAAATGCTCGTCAGAATTCAGTCTCTGAAGTAAATCATTTGGTCGTGCAGATAGTCACCCCATCTTGTTTTGGGAATTGATCTACAATCTGTTTTTTATTAGTAAACCCGTCCTGGTCAGGAATTCATACCACCTGGTCATATAGATAGTTGCCCTGTCCTATTTCGGAAATTAATCTCAGAACTTTTTTTATTGGTATGCTCGTCCTGTTTCGGGAATTCATACCGCTCGGTCATATAGATAGTTGCCCTGTCTTGTTTTTGGAATTAATCTGCGATTTGTTTTATTGGTAAACCCATCCTGTTTCGGGAATTCATACCACTTGGTCATATAGATAGTTTCTCGGTCCTGTTTCGGGAATTAATCTATGACCTATTTTTTGTTGGTAAACCCGTCTTATTTTTGGAATTCATACCGCCTGGTCATATAGATAGTTGCCCCATCCTATTTTGGGAATTAATCTGTGACCTAGTTTTTTTGTTGGTAACCTTGTCCTATTTCTGGAATTCATACCACCTCATCATATAGATAGTTGCCCTGTCCTGTTTCGGGAATTAATCTGCGACCTATTTTTTTTGTTGGTAAACCTGTCATGTTTCGGGAATTCATACCGCTTAGTGATATAGATAGTTGTCCCGTCTTGTTTCAGGAATTAATCTGTGACCTGTTTTTTATTGGTAAACCTGTTCTATTTCGAGAATTCATATCGCCTGGTCATATAAATAGTTGCTCCGTCCTATTTCGGGAAATAATCTCTGACCTGTTTGAAAATTGCTGATGATATTCATCTGTTTGCAAACTTTTCCTGAAAAGACAAAATTAGCTTTATGTAATGTCATGGTGTATATAATGCATTGCGTAATGATGCTCTCGAAATAAATGAGAATGTCATATGTGTTTCGGTATGCATATGTTATGATGTATTTGTGAAATGGTGTATGGACGAAATATGTCGTTGAAGCGTATCAGTAGCTCCTTGTAACAATGTCTAGCTGGGAAAATAAATCTCAGACTGTTGCTGAGGATGAAGAAAGTGATTCTTCAATTTCTGCTGGGAACAATTTTGTTGGGGATTCCTGCTTTCTGTTTGAGGATATGTTGATGGGGATCTTCGACTTCTGCTTGAGGATAAAAGCATTCAAGGAGAGTCGATCGTTCACTATTCTTTTTGTTGAAGGATTTGATTCTTACGTATCCTGATTAGGGATAAAAGAGATGGATATTTCTCCGATGTGCTATCTGACCAGGTTTCAGATACCGTAACAACTCTTCTGGGGATAACAACTTTGATTAAACCCTGCTAGAAAAGAGAATTTTGTTAGGGATTTATGGTGTTAGAGTAATAAACTCCGATGGGGAATTAAATTCATGTAAACTATGTCGAGGAAAATAACTCTGATGGGGATTGGAATCTCATAGGCTATGCTGAGGAAGTTTCTGCAAGATAATGGGGAAATGATTAAACCTCCTTATATGCTAGGGGACCTATTGTGGAAGATGATCATGTCAAGCTATCCCTCAGCTATATGGAGGTGAACTACTGGAAGATGCCCCAATTTCTGTCTGAGGCAATGATTGACTTGTTGGGGAATATATCTCAGTTGGGGATGAGCTTGTGAAGGTAGCTCTGTAGAGATAGTTCCATGGAGATTGCTCTGTGGGGATTTTTTGATAACTTTTAACATTATTCCAACTCCTAGAGTGATAAATATTCTACTGATAAACAAGTGATGAGATAACGAGACATAGTCGTACCCTTTAATCCCTAACTTTTTCTGGACTGTCTTTTCAGATTTTCAGTCCACCGGGATACCCCTTTTTGCCCAAGCCGCCTTCTCAGGTTTTCTACTTGCTGGGTATACAATTTTATTTATATATCCTTAATTTTTGCTCGAACCCTTTTGGTTCGTTGGGATGCCCTTATTTTTTCCTAGACCAATCAACCTAACGAGTCTCTTTTTCATGCGTATTGTTTTTGACTATGTCCATGTTCACAGGGCGCGAAGAATTTTCACTGTTTATGGTAGTAAGTGTTGTAGCACTGCCAGAAAATATTTTCTTGATCATACGTGGCCCTTCGTATGCGGGAGTCCATTTTCCCCTGGGATTAGTCAGGTGCACCCGATGTTTGAAGTTATTGATCAACCATTGATTACTAGGTTTCTGATAGTCTTGACCTTTCTCAGTATTTTTCTAAGAACTGTTATGGCATAATGACACCATCTGATACTGCTGACATAGACAAGCAATTTGGTGATATCGAAGATTAAATTTTCATATTGGCTTTTGATGAAACTCATGATCAATGTAACATGCCCCAAGTGATTCAAATGGAGATCTGCCCCTGGCTATTCAACACTTTTGAGAGATTCTTTGAATCTTGACTTGACTGCCACAAATGAGTTGAACAATAACATGTCATGCCCCTTAATTTATAACCAATTATGTCCATGAAAGGCCTGTTACTGGAAGTGTCTTTCTCTTTGACCCATCCTCTGAAGTAATTCTGTCCATTGGGAGGATTTTCATTCATTGAATATTTGTCATGCAAATTTCTATGCTGTCAAACACTTAGTCATATGCAAACAGTGGTATTAAAATGCAAAGCTTATGTCTCTCTTGAAGTTTAAAAAATGCATTTTTTAGTAAAACAAAATTTGTAAGAATGTGATATCAACTCAGGGTTTATAGTAAGCCTAATAGGAGTCAAGATACCTTTTTGTAACAATATGTTTTCGAAATAACCCATGCTTCAGTTAGGACTTTGAAGGCTTGTAGTGTGGCCAGGTTCACGGTTTAAGAAACAAAGGATAAAGGCTCAAAGTTTATTTGTACCCAACCCGTTCTCCATGATGTCCTCTAGTCCTATACTTAGTTAATTATGCATTTATGTTCCAATAGAGTTTGGAATTATAGCACTGATACTTGGTGATGGTTCAGAAACCAAAAGTTTATTTGAGAAGGAAGTCGTTTTTTTCTTGTAATATATTTCTTTTGTTGAGGATTTGTAGCGACCTATTTTTGACTTTATTATCCCTAACTTTTGCCTAAACTATTTTGTTTGAGATTATAGTCAGCAGGATGCTCCATATTTTTCCCTAAGTCTCCTTCATAGGTTTTGACTTAGCAGGCTTTTCTTTTGAAATATAATGACTGCCCTACTTAATGATTACGGGGAACCACCACTGAATTTTGATTTGGAAGGATGTCTCCAATACTACCTGTTGTGTACAAAGGAAAAGCTTATGATTGAATGCAAAATTGAATTAACTGAGAAACTACCTTGCCCTAGGTTATGATTAAGGGTTTCAACTTGCGTGAAAAATAAAACTACTACTTATTAGGCTCAAAGGGGTTGACTATGGATTAACTTCCTTATATATCCTTTGTTTAGGAATTGAAGCAACGCCTGTACATCGTCAGCAAGGTATGTTCAAAAGCATATTGTAAGAGATTATGGTATCGTTTTCATCATCCTCCCTCTAAAGGCTTATAACTTTTAACGAGACTTGAATATCACAAAAAGGAAGTAAAAAGCACAGTTTAAATATAGTGAAAATGAATGGATTAATTCAAGACAAACATATGCAATGCATTAAATGGAAGAAAAAAAACAAAATTTGACATAAATATGAGTGTTCGAACAAACAAAAGAAATTACAACTGAAAATTCAAATGAACTGGACGCTCTCAATCTTAGTCATGATTTAGCATGGTAGCAGTAATCACATTAGGAATCTCGGGAGGGTCAAACTCAATCTCCTTAGCATCAATCATATCTTGAATATTGTTCTTCAACGCCCAATAACCATTAATATCAAGTGCAAGACTATAATAATGGTATGCATACTTTGCATTAGGATGATAGCTAGGAGTGGAAGTATTGGGATTTCGAGGAGGATCCTTCAACATAATCAACTCTGCCTTCAACATGTGTTGCAACACTTGAGCCAATGACATGTTAATTTTGGTAAATTGTCCTTTGGGTGTATTCTGCTTACGTTGATTACCCTGTTGTCGTTGTTGCACTGGTGCAGGATTAGAGATCAGTACTGCCCCCACAGATTGGTTGTGGTCTCTCTTATTACGACCCTTCTGGCCGTATACAACATTGGGCTCTTTTTTCCTGTTGTATGACTTCTTTTGAGTATTGGAAGAGGTAGGCACCTGGATTTTACCGCTTCTGATTCCATTCTCAACATGTTCCCCTGTCAATATCAGTTTAGTGAAACCGGCTAAAGAATTTCCAAGTAGGTGATTATAGAAAGGACATGTCAGCGTGCTCATGAACATATCAACCAATTCCTTATCAGCTAAAGGAGGTTAAACCCTGCCTGCGAGATCTCTCCATTTCTGGGCGTACTCTTTGAAGCTTTCATTAGAGCCCATGGACATACTCTGTAATTGCATACGAGTTGGTGCGAGATCATTATTATACTTGTACTACTTGTAGAAAGCGACAACCAAATCTTCCTAGGTATGAATATTGGTCCCTTCTAGTTGATAGAACCATTCCAACTGTGTTCCAGACTGGCTCCCTTGAAAGAAATGAACCCATAATTTCTTGTCAACAGTGTGTGGTTGGATTTTCCTAACATATAACCTCAAATGCAGCTTCGTGCAAGAAACACTGTCATACTTAGAAAAGGTAGGAGTTTTGAACTTGGGAGGAATAATGACTCTTGAGACCAAACCCAATTCTTAAAAGTCCAAGCTAGGCACCTTCTGGATCTTATTATAGACGCTCTTATTACAAATTATACTTCTCATCAGTAGAGGGATATCGTTCATCCAAATAATCTTCTTCCTCTTCAATAGAGTATTTGGCAGAACCATGATTGTTATTTTCCTCATGATTATCACTTTCATCGTTGTCATCCTGTTCATTATCATTGTCCTCTGGGATCTTGATCTCCTTGACTTGTTTAGCCGGACTTCTGAATCTTCTCCTAATATTGATAATGCCAATTGGTTTCTTTGTCTTCTTTTTCTTCTCTTTAACGATTAGTGCCTTCATTTCTTCTTACCCCTTGGCTAATCTTAGGAACATCTCTTGGAACTGAGCATTATGATCCTAGAGATCTTTCACTGTTTGTTCGAGAGCCATTTCTGCTGAAATAAACAACAAGAAGATGAGAAAAATGTCTTGGAAACCTGTTATGCAATGACATGGTATGTAGATACTTATGTGTTGTACCCAAAAAAATTTCCCTCCCATTTTTATTCAAGACATTCTCATAAGGTCCTCAAATGCTCAAGGTGACTCAAGAGTTGATAAGACAAATTCTCCTCCTAAGTAATGGGTCCACAACTAGGGTTTGGTATTTATCAAGGAATATTGGGTTTCAAAGGTCTCAAGTTGCTTTCATGGTTCTTCATATGGCCCTAATAATGGTCATACCAAGTTTCATGCCTTGCATCACAAGTTTGCTCAGTCAATATCTCAGATGACTAAAAATCAACTGTATTGGGTAAAAAGTCAATTATGGTCAACATATAGTCAAACCTCAAATATTTTTGGTGAACATCAACTTTAGAAGTGATATTCATCATTTGATCAAGGGTTGATCATGATTCCTCAAGAAAAGCCCTCAAGTCATCAAAAGTCAAAAGTTGCCAAATTAAGGTTTCCTTAGGAGAAGTCAACTGAACTTTGACTAAACATAACTTTCACATGCCTCATCAGATTTTCCCCAACAAAAGCTCATTTTGAATAGAATTCAATTCTCTACAACTTTGTCTCTCTAAGATCAAGTCCAAAAGATGCATCATTTGAGAAATATAAGCCAATATATTATAGGTCATTCTAAAAGTCAACAAAAAGACACTTTTTGTCAAGGAAACTTACATCAAGATAAATGATTCAAAAGAAAAAATGATCAACATAGAGGTTGTAAAGGACATCTCTAGATTTCTAAAAAGTCCAATATCATTTTAAAAGGATAAAAATTGAGAGAGTTATGGCCATAGCAAGTTGGGAAATTTTGGTATAATGCATGAATTCCAAATTGAGCAAATTTGTAATTTTGGACTATTGGGCCTAAGTTTTCAGGTCCAAACGTGTTCATGACATGTTTAAAGCCCCATAAGTCCATTCCTGCATTATCTTTTATTTTTATTTTATTTATTTTGATATTTATTCAATTAAATCCAAAATAAATTAAATAAATATAAGACCAATGGACCAAGGCATGTGGGCTTTGCTATGAATCATATTGGAGGCCCAAGATTGCATATACAAGCTGTCAAATTCGTGCAAGAGTGATTGGTACAAGATTGAGCCAAAAATATCAAGTTTCCATGCATATTTCCAAATCAAATCTTCACCTCTTAATTCAAGATTTTCTTAACTTTTGTTAACCTAATTTGATTTTCTTATATATATATATCTAACAAGACCAGACCAACAACACATGTGCAAGCGTCTTCAAACACTCCTAAAAAATTTCTCAAAATTCCAAAGATTAGGGCAAAATCAAACCCTTATCTCCAGCCATTCTCAGTCGATTTCAAGTATCAAATCACCTTCCTGAGATTTCCAGGAGTTGATCTAAGTCCATAGTAATCCTCTCAAGAACCAGATCATGATATCCTATCAAGTCCGATTGGTAAGCATTCTTGTAATCAAATTTTTATTCCATGCGTTATTAATGTTTTTTGCTTGCTCACATATGTTCAGGAAGAAGTTTGGAATAAGTTGAGTACATCGCATGAGGCTCATAATGTGAGGATCATGGTTTTCCATTTATGAACTTTTGTTGTACCCCAAAATTTGCCCTCTCATTTATTAAGTATTTTCTCACAAGATCTCCTTTGGTTCAAGACTCCACAAGGGTTGATCAGCTCAAGACACCTCCTTAAGCACTGATAACTGAAATTAGGGTTTTAGATTGCACAAGGATATTTTAATTCCTCATATGACTTTCATGGATCATTATGGACCCTAAAGATTTCTCATGTCAAGTTTCAAGTCTTGGATCACATTTTTGCTCAGTCAATTGATCAGTTGACCCAAATATCAGTTGTATTGGGGAAAAAGTCAACTGTGGTAAATTTATAGTCAAAATTAATAATTTTTTATCCATATCAACATTGTGAACTCATATATGTAATTTGATCAAGTTTGGACCATAATTCCTCAAGAAATTTGATCAGATCATCAAAAGGGCAAAATGGTCAAAAATAGGGTTTTGACTAAGAAAGGGCAATTTCTGATTTTTGACCTAGTAAATGGTTAATTGGTTTGAGACATGATCTCAAGGTTTCAATTGCATAATTTTTACCTAATGGCATGACTCAAAACATTGCTCAAGGTCAATTGATTGAAAGTTGATTTACAGTCAACTGCATAGTGAAAAGTCAAACTTCTACTTTTTGGTCAAAATGAAGTGTCAAAGATCACAATTCATCAAAAAATGTTAAAATATGAAACTTGTTCATCAAGAAATCAAAAAGTCAAGATTTATTTTAAAAAGTCAAAGTTTCCAAACTTAGAAATTTTTCTAAATGTTGAAAACATCATATTTTTTCACAACTTTGAGCTAATTTTTCACCATGATGCAAGATGATTCAAAGGAAACTTTCAACATGAAAGTTGTAGATCTCAATGAGATCTAAATCATTTCTTTACACAACTTCTCCTAGAAATGCATGGATGTGAAGTTATGATTTTGTGAATACATGTTCATGAAACTTGGAAACTTAGTGAAATTTTGCCCTAGTTTAGGCAGGATTTTAACCTAACTTCAGGGAAATTTTTCACATAGTTCCAAGGGGAATTTCAAAATTTATTCAAAGATGAGTTGTGGATCACATTACAAGATTTCTAAAATGTCCAAGAACTCCTTGAGATCATGTTTGAGCAAGGAGAATCGAAGACATGAAGTTGGCATTTCATTCTTGAATTATAGGTCATTTTCATGATGAACAAGAATTCAAACTCATGCTAGGATGCACAAACATTGCTTTGCAAGCCTCAAACTTGCTTGGAACTCCATTATTAATGTTTGGTACAGCTGTTAGAGGCTTCAACTTAAGCATTCAGTGCATTTCCCATGCTTAATGCCATTTTAGGAAGAAAGTGCACATTGCCATTTTGGAAAAGTAGCTTTTGTGCACAAAATCAGTTCTTGAGCTTTGCAATTGTTTTCTTCTGATCACACACAACTTATAACCCAAAAGAAACATGTATAAAGCCTCTTGGAACTCAGGTCATGCTTGTACTATGCCTTGAAACCATGTTCCCACTTTTCATCAAAATCAAGAAACATAGACATAACTCTACATCTTGTGATTCTGACCCTCTCAAGCCTCAGAACCTTTTCCTTACTTATGCACAAGTTATTGGCATCAAAACACACGAATACACAAGCTCCAAAACACACAAAAAATTCAGAACTGTATCACAAAACTCCATTGTTGCATAATCTGACCAAAAACTTGAAACTCACATCTCCCTCGTGCGTTTCCAAGCCTTTTGGTTTCTAAAGCTTCTAAACATCAAATACAAACCATCCAAAGTTCTTTTGCCTAACTGTAACACCTCCATCATCAAGTTCCATTTTCAAAAACAGGGGTCTGCAAGTGGACTTCTCCAGGACTCCTCGGCCACTTCCATCTCAAGCCAAGCATCACATTAGCTTCCTGGGAACTTGAGGAAGCTAACCCAATCACTAGGACTCATTGAAAGCTGCTCAAACTCAAAACATGATACCCTCTTGCAAGGTGGGTATTCTGACTTTTGAACTCTTCATATAGGCATCATTTGGTTTCCATTTGTGAAGATAAAATGTAGACATCATATCCCTGAAACTAACCATTTCCTTAGAATTCATTTATGTTGCGTGAGTAGTGAGAATTTTAGAGTTGAATTTTTTGAAAAAATTAGGTCAGATTTGGTACCATTCAAAATTCATGCTCATCTATGATTTATAGCTTTAGTTATCTATATGATTGAACTCCTGATGAAATTTGGAGCAAGTTTCATGTTTATACTTTTGCAAATGGTTGAGAGATGAAGAAGTTACATGATTTGAATTCATGACTGGTTATGGCGCGAGGAAGAAGATGAAGTCATCTTCAGGAACGTGTTTCAAATATATATTTATGGTTTTGTTTATAACAACGGATGTATAGTCACCCCAGTGGTAAGGCAACACGCTGGTAACCAAGAGGGTGTGGGTTCAACACCCAACGCGCTGCCTTTTGTTCTTTTTCACTTTTTTTACACTTTTTTTGGTGTCTTTCTTTGCAGCGCCTAGGCCCAGCATTGGGCCTTCTTCACTTTTTGGTAACTTTCCCCCGTGACTTACTTCAGCACCCCCTGGCCCAATTTCTTTATTATTTTCATTTTCCTTTTTTTATTTTATTCTTTTTTCCTTTATTATTATTATTATTATTATTATTATTATTAATACTATTTTTATTGTTATTAATAAAAATTCAAAAATATTTTGTCTATTATTTTTACACTTATTTAGTTTAATTCTTTATAAAACAAAAAAAAAACAAAAAAACATTTTCTTAACAACTTAATTTTCTTTTTTTAATAAATAATAAGTAGATTTAGGTTTTTGATTTCTTAGTTAAAATAAATTTAGAACTTAGGTTTTACTTTTAATTAATTAATTTTCATATTATTATTATTATTATTAATTTAAACCCTTTTCATAAAAAAACCTAAAAAACATTTTTAACTTAATTTCTTTCTTAATTAATTTAGGTTTAAGTTTTGTTAATTTTTTTAATTAATCATTTTCTAAATTAGGTCAAAATTAAACCCCTTTAAAAAAAAAACAAACAAAAATCATTTCTTTTTCATTTGCATTTGTACATTGTTATTTATTGACTTCATGTATATTATTCAACATGGTTGTAATAATTATTTAGATTTAATTTTCTTGTGATTTCCCCATTTTTAAATTTGTACACCCCCTCCCCTAATGATGTAATAGCTTAGTATTTTTATTTTCCGCAATTTAATGACTTATATACAAATGCTAGTAAATTAGGGTTTGTATGGAAAGATTAAAATCAACAAATTAGAAAACCCTAATTCAAAGACCAAACAATGCATGTAAATCAATACACTTGCACACTTACACCCGTAGGGTAAATCCACTTGTTTACTTGAGAAATAAATGGTCATAATACGCATGTAAGATGTCTTAGAAAAAACAAGAAAAAATACAAGATCATAGTCCCTCGATGATGCTAAAAATATTGCCTTATAAATGATCTTAGTCCCTCCAAAGAAAATGCTAAGATATCTTACAACATTGCTATTTATGACTATATGGTGACCCTTGCCCGTCCCTTTACATCCAAAGATAGGGTTTCTTACCAAATCAATGGTAAGATAACAATGTCAAAGGAAAGAGGAAGTAAACAAGAAAGACTTTTGAGTAGGTAGAATGTTCCCAGTTGCTTGCTCATTTTCAAACCAAAACATCCTTGCTATTTTTAAAACAAACACCAACACTTTTAAAACATCTTACAAACTTGAAACATTTTCAAAAGACAAACATTTTGTACGCGTTCTCATAGAAACGAAAGCCATTACAAATAAAACCCTTTTCAAAATCACTTTCAAAAAACACCTTCCACAAACATTTCTTTGAACCATTTTCAAAAAACACTTTGTACGTGTTCTTATAGAAACGAGAACCATTACAAAGTCACATTTTCAAAAATACTTTCAAAACCACACAAAGCACATTTTTTCAAACAAAGAAAGTGTTCTAACAAGCCACTAAGAGCCCCTAGATAACTACGAATGAAAAGGGTGCTAATACCTTCCCTTTTCATAATCTACCCCCCAAACTCAAGAAAACATCTCAAAGGTATTTCATGTTCTTTTCAAACTTTCCTTTTGGATAAAAGAAAAGTCGGTGGCGACTCTTGCTAACCGCAACATTTGCGATCAAACACAAAATAACCAAGTCAGTTCTCCCACCGTGTTATAGAACTGGCAACTCTGCTGGGGAAAAAGCTTAAAAGTGGGGTTACCTTAGGGCTAGATCACATTTACTTTCTTTCATTGTTTGAATTTCATGCTTGGCTCCTTGTTTGGGTTTGTTTTGATCTTCTACCTGGATCTGGGGCACCTTTTAGGTAAGTAGCAATATATTGTGGAAACTGTGCGGGGTATACCGACATGGTCTAAGCAATAGCAACATTAGTGTGCCGTATTTGTGGGTACCGGTATCCCTTGTGTTGATTCAAGGAGAATACGGGGCCTCTGAGTGGCGTCATGAAGCACTAACTGACCTTAGAACCTTAATTGAACAACTTGGCCATTAGGAAGTAGTGAGATAGCCGGCTTTGGTGCAGTCCGAAGTTGATTGATACTCGATGCTACACTCATTGAGACCGGACTTTTGGGATATCTCGGCCGCAAGAAAAGATTGATTGAGCTGAGACAATGCCTAATAGAAAGGTCAGTGATATTGAGATCCTTTAGAACCCGGTTACTATTAACTAGGACAGGTTGAGCCAACTAAACTTCAAGAGGGTACTTACCTACAAGCTCCATGCAAGCCTAAACCTAAGGACATGTCTGCTTTGTGTGTATATTATTATTTGTATATAAACTTGCTTACTTTGCATACTTATACATAACATCATACCATAGCATTTTCAATAATATTTTCAAGGATCTCGAGGGACTATGATGCACGGTTACATTAAACCAGACGTCTATCAAGGGGAAAGAGGATTTATTTTGCTCTAACCAAACGTCGTCAAAGATCAAAACACAATAACTTGAGTCAAGGGCTACAACCCACTTGACATGGTGAGCTTAATTCTCGTGGAAGGACATCCACCGATACAAAGTTCTCCAATCAAAACTGTAAGTGACCACTAACATTTACCCCACGAGATCCTTGAAAAAATGCATCAACATATCATGCATCATATCATGACAGGTTTCTCCCATACAGGCCTTTTTATCTTCCTACTGTTTATTTCAGTAAGATGGATATGGAACAAACAGTGAAAGATCTCCAAGCTCAAAATGCCCAATTCCAATAAATGTTCTTGGCTTTGGTTAAGGGGCAAGAGGACCTGAAGACTCTTCTTCTCAAAGACAAGAAGAAAAAGTCCAAGAAGTTAGTAGGCGTCTTGAACTTGGGAAGAAGACTTAAAGGACCACTCAAGGGGGCTATAGATCTTCCAACTCCATCCAACACGGGGGATAGTCATGAAGAAGACAACAGTCTGGAGATTGGTGAAAACGAAGCTAACTATTCTGAGGAACAATATCCTCCCGCTGATGACAAGTACAAAGAGTTGGAGGATCGCCTCATTGCTATGGAAATTCAGCAGATACCTGGCTTAGATTTAGGAGACATGGGTTTGGTTTCTGGAGTGGTCATCCCGCCAAAGTTTAAAATACCTACCTTTGTCCTGTACGATGGAGTATCTTTCCCTAAGATGCACCTAAAGTCTTATGTCCGCAAGATTCAACCATACACAACCGATCCGAAGCTTTGGATCCATTTCTTCCAAGAGAGCCTAGTAGGGACTCAACTTGAATGGTTCTATCAATTGGAGATTTCTTGCATCCACACCTGGGAGGATTTAGCTGCTGCTTTCTACAAGCAGTACCAGTACAACGCTGATCTTGCACTAACTCGGGTGCAATTGCAGAACATGACCAAGGGTTCTAACGAGAGCTTCAAAGGATACGCCCAAAAGTGGAGAGATCTGGCTGGTAGGATGCAACCCCCTTTAACTGACAGGGAGCTGATTGACATCTTTATGGGAACCTTGACGAGACCTTTATTCAAACATCTAATCAGAAGCTCCTCAGCCAGGTTCACCGAGCTAATACTAATTGGCGAAAGAGTCGAAGCTGGCATCAAAAGTGGAAAGATCCAAGGAGCTATGTTGTACCCCAAAATTTTCCCTCTCATTTCATCAACATTTTTCATCACAAGACTCTTGGAACTCAAGATCAAGTTAGGGTTTGCTCTGCTCAAGACACCTCCTTGCATTGTTGACCTAAATTAGGGTTTGAGTTTGCACAGGGATATTTTGACCAACAATGCCCAAATTGACTTTTATACTTCATGTTGGACTCACAAGTTTGTCCATACCAAGTTTCAAGCCTTGATTCAAATTTTTGCCCAGTCAATTGGACAGTTGACCTAGAAATCAACTGTATTGGGGAAAAAGTCAACTGTGGCCAATTGACAGTCAAACGTCATGAAATTTGACCCACATCAACATTATGAACCCATATGAACCATTTGATCAAGTTTGGATCACAATTCCACAAGAAATTTGATCAGATCATCAAAAGGGCAAAATGGTCATTTTTAGGGTTTTGATTGTACAAAGGCAAGTTTTGACTGCTTGACCTAGCCAATGACAAATCAAGCTCAACCATGGACTCAAGGACTCAATGACATTGTCTGGACCCATTCAACAAGTTCAAAAGGTCTCAAATGCATATGATTGACAGATGAATTTTTCAGTCAACTGATCAAAATTTGGCCGTATATTGAAAAGTCAAACTTTGACTTTTTGGTCAAAATCAAATGCCAAGATTCATTTTTCATTAAGACATGTAAAATTATGAAACTTTTTCACCAAGAAACCCAAAAATGCAAATTAGGGTTTAAAAAGGAAAAATTTCATAACTTAGAAATTTTCTAAGTTATGAAATTTTCTTATTTTTTCCTAACTTTGTCCCATTTTTTGACCAAGATGAAATTGGATTCAAACAAAACTTGAAAAATGAAAATTTTAGTCCATCACAAAGTCTACAACTTTGATTCACAAAGTTTTCTCAAAAGAAGCTTGTATCTCAAGTTATAATTTTTGGAACAAGGGTACCTAAAACTTTTAACTTAGAAAAATTTTGCCCTAGTTTAGGCAGGATTTTGACCCATCTTCTTGGCCATTTTTCACATAGTTTCACTTGGAGTTTCAAGTTACATTTCAAATATGGATTATAGTACATGTTTCAAGCTTTCCAAATTGTCCAAGAACTCCTCAAACACCTTTGTGTTTAGGGAGAATCGAATGCTTGAAGTTGGCAAAAACTCAGTTTGATCCATGGCCAATACATGTTCATACCAAGTTGCAAATCTGACCAAGATAGATTGGTACATGATTACAGGCCTCTAAACCAATTTACACTCCAAAATTTAATGAAAATACATTGGATATTGGCATTGTTCTGATCAAGAGAGCTTTGAACAATGAACATTGCCATTTTAAGCATAAAGGCCACACTTCCATTTTCATAAAGGGCACTGTATGCCAAATTGCTTTTTCTTGAGCCTTGGACTTTCTTCCTTTGTAGAAAACAAGCTCCACAATCTCAGGAATAGTACAAGAAGTTGGTGCATGCTTGGAGATAGCCTGTATAGGCCTATCACACTTCACTTTCAACTTTGCTTTCAAAACAAGTCAAAGGGACAAAAGCTTCTATCTCTCATATCTGATAAAACCAACAAGAAAAAAGTGGTCAAACAGGTTTTGCATATCCTCACAAGTCAGAAGCACGAGCCCTTGGCCCCTTAAACCTCCTTGTACACAAAATCACCATTTTTCTGCAAAGCAGGGCAAGCCCTACAGAATCACCTCCATCTCCACTTTGCCTCGTGCGTTTGGCCTCAAACTTATTCCAATACCTTCCATTCAACTCACCTAAACTATTCCAGACCTCCATTGCCAGCTGTAACACCATTAACACACATTGCCATTTTTGTTTGGAAGCTTTGCAGGTTGAATTCTATAGCACGATTCAGGCTACTTCAAAACAAGCCAAGCATTGGAAAAGCTTCAGTGGACCTCAGGCAAGCTCAAAAGAACCTCAAGCACCCTTGGAAGTTGATGCATTGTCCAGCTCGAAGTCAACTGAAACAAGTATTTCATGAACTTCTATCTCTCTATTTAGGAATAGTTAGACTTAGGTTTGTGAATGAAAGATATTGTATTCATAGCCCTGAAACCATACATGTGCTTAGTTTTCATTTATATTAATCGTGCTAGAAGAATTTTGTTCATGAACTTTCTGAAAAAACTAGGTTAAGAATTGGGGCCAGAGAAATTCTCTCTGGTCTTTGAGAGTTAGCTTAAGTTTTTTATATGGTTAGATTCGTTGTTTGATGCTCTACAAGTTTCATGTTATGAGTTTTGTCAAAAAAGCAAGGAATCAGGAGATAGCATTTGATGCACAGAACGCGCATTTTTGTTTGAACTGAGGAGGAAGATGAAGTTGCTTGGGCTGGGCCTGATTGCTTTTGCTTCTCACACATGCATTTTCAGTTCACACCCCCTGGCCCATTTCTTTGTATATTTGTCATTTTTGCATTTTTATTTTTTATTCTGACTTTATTATTTTATGTCCAAATATAAAAAATGCCAAAAATTATTTTCATATTATTTTTACATTTATTTGGTATTTATTTTTATTTTTACTAGTATAAAAATGCTTAAATACTTTATATTCTTTTTATTAAAACTCAAAAATAATGTAAAAAATATGTTTATTGTCATTTATTATTTTATACACATTTGAAAACACTTTCTTGAAAAATATACCTTTTTGTAAATAATTTATTTTATTTTTATACGCACTTAATATATTTAATATATTTAATATATATATATATATACATATTTTATTAATTAATTAGGACAATAAACACAAAAATAATGCATTTTTATTTTTATTAATATTTTTTACTAAAAATACCATTTTTTCAATATACTTATATTTTTGTACAAATTAATGCATTATTGTATATAAATAATAAATAATACTATTTATTTAAGAAATTAGGGTTTTGCCCTAAAAGACAAAATAATTGAAATTAACTTTTTATTTATTTACATTTCACATTAAAAATACTTTTTCATACATAAAAAACATTTTTTGCATAATACACTTTATTTAATATTTATTTATTGTATTTATTTAAATATTGTATATTTAATATTATGCCTTACCCATTCAATATGGTTGTAATAATTTAGGATTTAATTTCTTGAAAATAATCCCCAATTCAAATTTGTACCCCCCTCCCTATATCATGTTGTAATAGTGTAGAATTTAAATTCTCGCACCTTTAAATGCTTTCAATTATGCCATGATTAGACCTAGGGTTTGTATGCAAAATAAAATCAACAATTAGTTTGACCTAATCCAAGATAACAATGTATGAAAATAAACACAATGCACACTTGCACCCCTAGGGTTACAATCCACTTGTTGCCTTCAAAAATGGGCATGGTATGCATGTCAAGTACTTTGGCAAAACAAAAAAAAACAAAAGATCATAGTCCCTCAATGACGCTATCTGAGTTTCCTAAACAAAATGATCAAGTCCCTCAAGAAAATTTCCAAAAATACTTGACACTATTGCTATCATGGTCTATACGATGACCCGCGCCTGTCCCGTTAACATCCTAACACAAGATTGTTCACCAAATACAATGGTGAAACAACACTGTTAAAAGGGTTAAAAACATAAGAAAGATCTTTGAGTAAAATAGGGTAGATAGCTCTTAGTTACTTGATCAAAGCTTGCAAAAAACATCCTTGCTATCTTCAAAACACACTTCACAACACAATTTCAAAACCCTGCTTTCAAACAGTGAAAACTTTTCAAAAGACAAAAACACCTTTGTATACATTCAAACAAGAATCATTACAAAGGTTGCCACAACGATGGCCTCTTTTCAAAACATATTTCAAAACCACACACAAAGAACCATTTCAAACAATTGAAGAGCACCATTTCAAACAATTGAAAAGCAAAGCAAGTGATCTAAGCAAGTAACTAAGAGCCCATGGATAACCATGGATAGAAAGGGTGCTAATACCTTTCCATTCTATAATCTACTCCCCGAACCCAAGAAAACATATCAAAGGTCTTTCCTGTGCTTTTTGACCTTTCCTTAGGATAAAATAAAAAGTCGGTGGCGACTCTTGCTAAAACGAAACATTTGCGAACACAAACGCAAAATCCCAAGTCATTTCTCCCACCGTATCACAGAACTGGCGGCTCTGCTGGGGGATTTTTGAAAGTGGAGTAACCTTAGGGCTTAGATCACCCTTTTGCATGATTATTGTTTGCTTTGATTGCTATACATTTGATTCTCTTGTTTGGGTTTGAAATCCTCCACCCGGATTTGGGAAACATTCATAGGTAAATAGCAATACATTGTGGAAGCTGTGCGGGGTATACCGACATGGTCGAAGCAATAGCTATATTAGTGCGACATATTTGTGAGTACCGGTAGCCTTTGAGTCAATCAAAGAGAATACGGGGCCGCTGAGTGATATCATGAAGCACTAATGAACTCTTAGAACCTTACTTGACCATCTTGGCCTTTTATTAGGGGTAGTGAGATGACCGGCTTTGGTGCAGTCCGAAGTTGGTAGATACTCGATACTACACTCATTGAGGGTTGTTTTCTTGGAATATTTTGGTCGCTAGTTAAGTGGCTAAACCAAAACAATGAACATAGAAAACAATCTAGTGATATTGAGCTCCTTAGAACCCGGTTACTATTTATAGGACAGGTTTTTGAGCCAACTAAACTCAAGAGGGTACTTACCTATGAAACCTCATGCAAGCCTGACACTAGGGTTTTATGTGACTTGCTTGTACATGTGTTTTTGCATACATCATGAACATCATAAAGCATCATATGCATCCACTAACCATTTCAAGGGTTTGGATCTTCATCTTTGTTCTTGTTTTGTAGGTCATGGAATCTCTTCGCAGGAAAACAATTCAAGTCAAACTTGTGAGAATCCCTCCTCAACTCAAGGAGTTTACTTCCAGGATTCCAGATAATTCTCTCTTCAATGAAAGGCATGGTAGACTCCTCAACTTGGTCAACACCAACATTAAAGAAGACATGGTGAAAGTCCTCTTCCAGTTCTTTGACCCCCTACACCACTGTTTCACATTCCCTGATTACCAGTTGGTGCCTACTTTGGAGGAATTTTCTCAACTCTTGAAAATTCCTATTCTTAATCAACTACCCTACAACGGTACGAAAAAAGAACCAAAGCCTGAGGATGTTGCTCAAGCATTACATTTGCAACCATCTGACATCAAGGGACATTGGGAAACCAGAAGTGGTGTCAAGGGTTTCTTGGCAAAGTTTCTGTATGAGAAGGCACAAGACTGTTGGAATTCTCTTGATCTACAAGCCTTTGAAGAGACTGTGGAACTCCTTATCTATGGGTTGGTCTTGTTCCCAAACCCTGATCAGCTTATAGATGTGAATGCTGTCAATATTTTCATATCCAGGAATCCTATACCCATATTGCTTAGGGACATCCTACACTCATTTTACACACGAACAATGAGGAAAAGAGGTGTTCTCATATGTTGTACTCCTCTCCTAGCAAGGTGGTTTATTTCTCACCTTCCACAATCAGTTTTGAAGAATGAGAAGGGTTTAAGGTGGTCACAACGATTGATGACCCTCACACATTCTGATGTTCATTGGTGTTCTCGGTCCAGAGAAAATGTCATCATCATTGATCGTTGTGGGGAATTTCCTAATGTCCCACTACTTGGAATTAGGGGAGGCATTACCTATAACCCTTGTTTAGCTCTAAGACAGTTTGGATATGCTCGGAGGGATGGCCCTCATGACATGCTAATTCCTAACCTAGTTTTTGACTTCGACAATGATGTGCAAAGACTCCGACAAAGGTTCATCAGAGCTTGGAGGATGCCCAACAAAGTGGATAGTAAGACACTGGGGCACAAGAATTACATCCCCCTTGAGCCTTACCTCAAGTGGGTACGAACCCGCGCCCAGAATCTTATGATGCCATACCCTCACATTCTCCCCTTGATCAAAGATCCTGTTATGGAAGGAGAGGTTCCATACACCATCCTACATCCTGACATGCCAACATCATGGGAAGAAATGCAAAAGAGTTGGATCCAACTCAAGGAATAATGGAATACTTTTGAAGCCAACTTCTATGCCAGTGAGAAGAAGGTTTTAGAGCTTACCCGCCAACTTCATGAGGAAGAAACTCTCAACACCTACATCGCACCAAAGAGGATGCGCAATGTCTTTTTACATTAAGGATTTTGTAATATTTTTCCCATGGGGAACTTATGTACTAACAATTTCTTCTTAATATGACGTGCGTTCTTTTTGTTTGCAACAAATTTGAATTTTTGAATCCTTGAATGCATTACATGAATAACATACCATTCATCATATGCATAAACAGGTCTTCACACCAGGTTTCCTTATCTTTCTGATATTTATTTCAGCAAGATGGATTTGGAGCAGACGGTAAAGGATTTGCAGACACAAAATTCACAATTCCGGCAACTCCTCATGACCTTGGCAAAGGGTCAAGAGGACCTCAAATCTCTGTTGGAGAAGAATAAAGAGAAAAAGAAAAAGAGACCTGGAGTAGCCACTTTTGGAAGAAGTTTTGAAAGCAATGCCAGAAAGGTTCTTGAGTTCCCCTCAACGTCTGACGAAGGGGCTGGAAAAGGGAAAGGGGCTGTTGTACCTTCTGAATCTGAGGTTGAAGAGGAAGAAGAGGAAAAAGACAAAGACTACTCCGAACAACAGTATCCTTCAGCGGATGATAAATATAAGAATCTTGAAGATAGACTAGAAACCATGGAGTTGTAGAGGGTCCCTGGTCTGGATTTTGAAGAACTAGGGCTGGTAGCTAGGATTGTTATCCCTCCCAAATTCAAGGTGCCAACATTTGCCAAGTACGACGGTCTGTCTTGCCCAAAGATGCACCTGGGGTCGTATGTCAGAAAGATCCAACCCCACTCATCCGATAAGGACCTATGGGTACATTTTTTTCAAGACAGTTTGTCTGGAACGCAACTAGATTGGTTCTATCAACTCGAGAGATTAGAGGTTCACAATTGGGAAGACTTAGCAGCTGCTTTTTATCTTCAATATCAATACAACGCTGATTTGGCGCCCACTCGTACTCATCTACAAAGTATGGGGATGGCTTCCAATGAAGGGTTTAAAGAGTACGCCCAGAAGTGGCGTGATCTGGCTGGAAGGGTGCAGCCTCCGTTGTCAGATAGGGAGTTAGTTGACATGTTTCTGGGGACCCTGTCTGGCCCCTTCTTCAATCATCTAATCGGGAGTTCTTCTGCGGGATTTACTGAACTAATTTTGACCGGTGAAAGGGTTGAGGCCGGGATTAAGAGTGGAAAGATTCAGAAGGATGCTTCCGCATCCACAGCTGTTAAGAAACCCTTCCCAGCTAAGAAGGAAGAATCTGCTGTGTATTCTCAGAAGGGTCAGGGAAGAACCGAGCGCTTACCGACTGTAGGGGCTGTGATGATTCAAAACTCGTCAAATGATCAACCTCGTAACAATCTGTCAAGACCAAATCAATAACGGGTAGAAAGGCCACAACGGCAGTTCACCCGAATCAACATGACGCCAGCTCAGGTACTCCCCCATTTATTGAAGCTGAATCTTACCAGTTTGAAGGAAGCGCCAAAGAACCCTAACACCTCCTCTCCATACTACCACTCCAATGCCAAATGTGCTTACCATTCTGACAATGTTGGGCATGATACCAATAATTGTTGGGCGCTTAAGAACAAAATCCAAGACTTGATTGATGCCAAAGAAGTAGAATTCGATGTGCCTGAGAAGCCCAATGTGATTTCTGCTCCGATGCCCAAGCACGGTAATAATGTTCATGCTGTTATGGAGGACCTTCATGTTACTGATGTTGTTGACCTGTTGACGCCATTACTTGTGATTAAAGAGAATTTAATGAGAGCCGGGATCTTTCCTGGTTGTGGTAAAGACTGCTATTTTTGTTTGAACATACGAGGTGATTGCCCAATGTTGAAGTCAGGTGTCCAACGCCTGATGGATACCCAAGAGATACTTTTCCAGAAAACCCATGTTGATACCTTCAATCCTGTTACTCCTGCTACTTTTGCTACTTCAACCAATGATATTGCGATCATAACCATTTCCGACAATCCTCCCAAGGCTTGCAAAAGGCCTGTCAGGATTACACCCAACTCTAAATGTGTACCATTAAAGATCACCATGCCGGGACCTGTCTCGTACCAATCAAGCAAAACGATACCATGGAACTATGGAGGAGAAATCTTCTACCCTGGTATCAAACAAATTGAGGCAGTCCAAGAAGATTCTGAAGAAGAAAACCCTGATATAGGAAACATTGCAGGTACAAGCAAGATAACACGCAGCGGTCGGATCTTTTCTCCAGAAATTTCTCCCCCTCGAGCAGTTTTCGGACCCTTGAAAGCTTCTGTACCTGTTGGGCCATCTGTGTAAGGCCCAGTGATTTGAGAATTGGATACTCTTGAAGAAAGACCATCTGCTGATATTACCAATAAGGGTAAGGGGATACTAGAAATTCCTGTCAGGACAAAGGCTCATGCTATGGTTATCCCCGAAACCACTCAAAGAAATGGATGAAATCTTGAAAATAATCAGAAAAAGTGACTACGACGTTGTGGAACAGCTAGGGCAGACCCCTTCTAAAATTTCAATGTTGGCTCTTCTGCTCTATTCTGAGGCCCATGCTAAGGCCCTAATCAAATTCTTGAAGGCGGCACATGTACCCCAAGAGACTTCGGCTGACCAGTTTCAAGAATGTGTGGCCAGTCTTACTGCTGATAATGGCCTTGGCTTTTCCGACGCTGACTTAACTCCCAAATGAAGGAAACACAACGACGCGCTACATGTATCCGTTGAATGCAGGGGAACCACCCTCTCCCATGTCTTAGTTGATATAGGTTCTTCCTTGAATGTGCTGCCGAAGAAAGCCTTAGACCGTTTGGATTGCGAAGGATTGACCCTCAAACCTAGTAACATCGTGGTTAGGGCTTTTGATGGTTCCAAAAGAATGGTTCATGGAGAGGTTGATATTCCTATCAAAGTAGGCACAAAATTTTTTAACTCCACCTTTTACGTGATGGACATTCGTCCGTCATATTCGTGTTTGTTAGGAAGACCGTGGATCTATTATGCCGGGGAAGTTACCTTCTCTTTGCACCAAATGCTGAAATATCCTGTTAAGGGTAAGACTATAACAGTGCACGGAGAGGAAGAGTACACGATAAGTCATCTCAATTCCTTCCGCTATGTGGAGTTGGATGGCGAGTTCATCGAAACACCTTTCCAACATTTTGAGGAAGTATCTCCTGAGGTAGCAGTTGCGAAGACAATGGTTGAAGTGCCTACTGTTCCCAAGCAGGTATCTAGGATGGCATCTCTCAAGGACGCAGAGGCTGTGATTAAAGAAGGGAAGAGTACATTATGGGGGCAATTGCCTGACTTTCCCCATAAGACAGACAAATTTGGGTTAGGGTTCACTGCTGCAGGACAAAAGGCTATGCGTCACTCCAAGGCTGGAGGACCACCCGTCAAGATCTCTCACCATGGAATTAATGTTGTAGAAGATGAAGATGAATAAAGCCACTTTGAATATTGGATCTTTCCAACCATCAAAGGGGGTTTGAGAAACTGGGAAGCAAAGGATTTTATTCCCATCACCTTTATCAACCAGTAATTTTATCTTTGAACAATTTCTCATTTATGGTCTGTAATAACTAAACAATTTGCACACTATTTCAACCTCATGCCTTGTCCGGGGCATGTAGGTCCATTTGTAAGGGCTTGATCTTCTTCATTATCATATGCCATGTTTTAATGAATCATTGGACGTTTTTCATCTATAAACTGATGTGTTCATTTTCTTTCCTTTTGCATTTTGTTTGTTTAAGGATGGCTATCCCTTACACACACCCACACTCATAAATGCAGGTACACATCCACTCCGGATTCCATGGGTGACTATTCTGCTTTAGCCTTCGATAACTCTGAAGATTTGGTCAATCATGCTGAGTACGAAGTTGACGAAGACTGTGAAGTGCTGGGAGAGTTAGCCAGACTTCTACAACAAGAAGAGAGGGCTATTCTGCCTCATGAAGAGTTGCTAGAAACCATCAACTTGGGGACAGAGGAAGAGAGGAAAGAAGTAAAAGTGGGTGCCAACCTGGAACCAAGTGTCAAGGAGCGCTTAGTGCAGTTGTTGAACGAATATGTTGAAATCTTCGCCTGGTCTTATGAAGACATGTCGGGACTAGACACACATATCGTGGTCCACCATCTCCCTACAAGAGAGGATTGTCCATCGATCAAACAAAAGGTCCGCCGGATGAGACCTGACATATCTGAGAAGATCAAAGCTGAGGTAATGAAGCAATTCAACGCTGGATTTCTGGCTGTTACTTCCTATCCATAATGGGTTGCTAACATTGTGCCCGTGCCTAAGAAGGATGGCAAAGTCAGAATGTGCATGGACTATCGGGATTTGAACAGGGCTAGCCCCAAGGATGATTTTCCACTGCCACATATCGACATTCTGGTTGACAATACAGCTCAGCACAAAGTATTTTCTTTCATGGATGGATTCTCGGGCTATAACCAGATCAAAATGGCACCCGAGGACATGGAGAAAACTACTTTTGTCACGCAATGGGGTACCTTCTGCTACAAAGTGATGCCATTCGTACTGAAGAATGCAGGGGCAACCTATCAACGCGCCATGTTAGCTTTGTTTCATGATATGATACATCATGAGATCGAAGTTTACATAGACGATATGATAGCTCGATCACAGACATAAGAAGAACACCTTAATCATTTGCAAAAGCTGTTTGCTAGGTTGAAGGAGTATAAGCTCAGACTGAACCCAAGCAAGTGCACTTTTGGAGTTAGGTCTGGTAAACTTTTGGGATTTATTGTCAGCAACAAAGGCATTGAGGTTGATCCAGCTAAAGTAAAGGCTATACAAGAAATGCCTGCCCCCTGTACTGAAAAGGAGGTTAGAGGATTCTTGGGACGCTTGAACTATATTGCGAGGTTCATCTCTCACCTGACATCTACCTGTGAGCCAATTTTCAAACTGTTGAAGAAAGATCAGGTAGTTGAATGGAACAATGATTGTCAAGTTGCTTTTGATAAGATCAAGGAGTTTTTGCTAGAACCTCCTATTATGATGCCACCCGTCAAAGGAAGGCCGTTAATCATGTATCTGACTGTTTTGGATAACTCAATGGGGTGCGTACTGGGCCAACACGACGAGTCTGGCCGAAAAGAGCATGCCATTTATTACCTTAGCAAAAAGTTTACCGACTGTGAGACTCGCTACTCGAGAAAACTTGTTGCGCTTTGGTATGGGCTGCTCGTTGGCTAAGGTAGTATATGTTGACTCACACCACTTTGTTGATTTCCAAGATGGATCCGATCAAGTATATCTTCGAGAAGCCTGCTTTATCTGGAAGAATCACTAGATGGAAAATGATCCTGAAAGAGTATGATATCCAATATACTACCCAAAAAGCTATAAAGGGGAGTGTACTAGCTGACCATCTAGCTCATCAAGCCGTTAAAGATTACCAATCTATGAGATTCGACTTCCCTGACGAGGACATCACGACATTGAACAACATTGAAGTTAACGGACCGTATGCTGGACCTGAACAAGCATCCTGATGGACCCTGTACTTTGATGGTGCTTCAAATGCACTTGGCAACGGTATCGGCGCGGTACTCATTTCTCCGGAAGGCTGCCATACACCCTTCACTGCCCGACTTTGCTTCAGCTGTACCAACAAAATGGCTGAATATGAAGCTTGCATCTTCGGTCTCAAGGCTGCTATAGACTTGGGAATCAAATCTTTGGTCGTATTTGGGGACTCGGCTTTGGTCATCAGTCAAGTCAAAGGAGAGTGGGACACCAAACATCCTAATCTTATCCCATACAAAGAACATGTCTTAACTTTGTTGCCTCATTTCGAGCAGATCACCTTCGAGCATTTCCCGCGAGAAGAAAATCAGCTAGCAGATGCTCTGGCTACAATGTCTTCCATGTTTAAACTCAACTGGGATAACGAGACTCCCCAAATTACCATCGAGCGAATGGACGAACCTGCGCACTGTCATGAGATTAATACCGAAGAGGTAGTGGAACAACCCTGGTTTCATGAAATCAAAAGGTATCTCCAGACTAGAGAATACCCTGAAGGAGCTTTCGTTAATGACAAAAAGTTCTTAAGGAGATTTGCTGCCAAGTTCTTCCTAAGCA
Organism: Vicia faba; assembly: GCA_948472305.1. Classification (NCBI taxonomy): domain Eukaryota; kingdom Viridiplantae; phylum Streptophyta; class Magnoliopsida; order Fabales; family Fabaceae; genus Vicia; species Vicia faba. The sequence continues at coordinate 732,209,338 of OX451740.1, read as the reverse complement.
ATGGCATCCTTCATAAGCGCAACCATGATTGCGTTTTACTTTGTTGTGTGGACAAATCTGAAGCAGAGTTGATCATGACTGAGATACACAGTGGCACATTTGGCACCCACTTGAGCGGACATACGATGGCTAAGAAGATTCTAAGGGCAGGCTACTATTGGTCTACCATGGAAGCTGATTGTCATCAACATTCCCGTACTTGCCACAAATGCCAAGTCTACGCCAACAAGGTGTATATCCCTCCTGTTCCTCTCAACGTTCTGACAGCTCCTTGGCCATTCGCAATGTGGGGCATTGACATGATTGGAGAGATCAAGCCCACGACATCTAATGGACATCGCTTCATCTTGGTCGCTATTTACTACTTCACCAAGTAGGTCGAAGCAGCTTCCTATGCCTCAGTTACAAAGAATGTGGTTGCCCGCTTCATCAAGCAGAACCTCATATGCCGGTATGGTGCCCCCGACAGAATCATCACAGACAACGGTACAAATTTGAACAACACCATGATCACCGCTCTATGCGAACAGTTCAAGATTTATCATCACATTTCATCTCCCTATCGGCCGAAGATGAACGGTGCTGTTGAAGCTGCGAAAAAAAATATCAAGAAGATCATTCAAAATATGACAGTCACCTACAAGGACTGGCATGAGATATTACCGTTTGCTCTGCATGGATATCGTACCACGGCACGTACTTCGACAGGGGCAACCCCATTTTCTTTGGTGTATGGCATGGAAGCTGTTTTACCTATGGAAGTTCAGATTCCTTCCTTAAGGATTATGAAGGACGCTGGTTTGAGTGAAGATGATTGGATTCAGACCCGACTTCATCAACTTAATTTGATCGACGAGAAGCGACTTACTGCTGTTTGTCATGGTCAGACGTATCAAAAACGGATGATCAAAGCTTTCTACAAGAAAGTTAGACGCCAAGTATATCAAGTCGGAGATCTTGTAATCAAGCGGATCATCTTACCGCAAAGTGATCCCAGGGGCAAGTGGATTCCTACTTACGAAGGACCATTTGTGATTAAGAGCATCTTTTCTAGTGGGGCAATGATTCTGACCACCATGGACGGCGATGACTTGTCGCACCCTGCGAACGCATACATAGTCAAAAGATACTACGCATAAAACGACCCGGCAAGTTGAAAACCCAAAAGGGCGACTTAGGCAAAAATGGGCATCCCGGTGAATCGAAAACCCGAAAGGGCGGTTCAGGCAAAAATTAGGGATAAAACAAAAAAATCTGTACACCCGACAAGTTGAAAACCCGAAAGGGCGACTTGGGCAAAAAAGGGTTTCCCGGTGGATCGAAAACCCGAAAGGGCAGTCCAGGCAAAAGTTAGGGAATTAAAGCGTATGACTATGTCTCGTCGGATCACTTTAGGAACAATATCTTCACCAACAAGCTCCAAGCTTATGATCAATCCAGTCATCGGCATACGAAGCAGCGAATGGACAAGATATTCAGAGTTGCGAAGGCTATAGCAGAATGGGAATCCCATGGAATTGTTACACATAGCCATCTTTCTTTTGTATAAAATTTTTTCAATTTTTACGACAACATTCTCTTACTAGGATGTCTGTCTCCTTTGTACAAAGATACTTACAAAAGTTAATGCAAAGATACTTCAAAGTGCAGAAATTTGCTTGACTTTTTTTTTTACACTCATGTTTTATTTGAAAATGTCTAATGTTTTGTTAAATAGGCATATGCATTTGAATATAATCACGGCTTACAAATAGAACGAAATTGAAAAAGGATAATTACTGATAGGTCGAAGGTGTAGGAAGATATCTTTATGCCATTTCAGAAGAAATCCCCTACGATACATCATTCAGATCCTCAACAAAGCTAAAGTTTGGAGTATATTTCCCCAACAGAGTTAAGCTTCAAGATCCTCAGTGGAGCCAGTGCATTCTAAAACTTGATTCCCCAACTGAGTTAAGTTTCAAAATTCCCATCAGAGTTAAGCTTCAAGATCCCCAGTGGAGCCCGAAAACCCTGAAAATCCTATCCCCAGCGGAGCCAGAATAGTGAAGATTCCCCCCACAGAGTTATCTCCCAGCAAGATCGAAGATTCTCGGTCTCATTTCCCCAAGCAGAAGCCTCCTAGGTTTTAACTCCCCACAAATCGCCGAGGATTTTCAATCTCCAGCAGTGGTCCTAGGATTTCTCATTCTCAACAATCTGAGATCTTAGGAATCCCTAGCATCAGTAAAGGATTTACTTTCCCCGACCACAATCAAATATTTCATTATCTCCAGTTGTCAAGGATTTATTTTCCTCAACAAGACAGCTACTCAGTTTACATGCACATCCATTACATTCATATATCATAAACATTAATGAAATACAATTCATTGCATCATACATATCATGCAACATAACTTTGAGTTTTAGCTAACATTTTACCCTTTTCAGGATAAGATTAAAAGGTTGTTGATAACAATTATTCAAATACAGTACATATACACCCCAGACACGACGGTCATTCTACTACTCATTCAGACTTCAGCAATCCGATACAGACTAGATACGCTCCAGACACGGCAGCCATTCTATCTCTCATTCAGATTCAACTATCGATCACAAGTTCAGACACGCTCCAGATGCGGATGCCATTCTGACCTTTACACCAACAGTTTGATTCTTCCTAGTGCAATCGCCACAGAAGTCATTCTGTCACGTGCTCGGATCCCAGTTACAGTACATATACACTTCAGACACGGAAGTCATTCTGCTACTCATACAGATCTCAACTTTAGATACAGTCCAAACACACTCCAGAAACGGTTGCCATTATGTCACTCATTCAGAAGTTACCCCCAGCCCAGAGATGCTCCATACACAAATGTTTCTCTGTCGCCCATTCAGAATTCAGATACAATACAGATACACTCCAGACACGACATTCATTCTGATATTAATTCAAAGTTCAAATACCGTTACAGCTCAGATACACTCCAAACACGGACGCCATTCTTTTGCTCATACAGACCCAGTCTCCAAGATACAGTTCAAATGCATCCCAGAAACAGATATCATTTTGATGCTCATTCTTCTGACCTACCACTTTGCAATTCAACAAACATTCTTGGATGGCATCTTTAAGCCCATCTCCAGCAAGATTCTACCATCTCCAAATGGCATCTTTAAGCCCATTCATGCATCTATGTTTTGACGAGTGTAAATTTACGGGCACTCTAGTGTCCAATCCTGTTTTACCTTCGAGTCGTGAAAGGCAAACTTGCCAATCTAACTCTTCAGGTTCAAGAAGATTGAACAGGGGCAACTGTTGTACCCCAAAATTTGTCCTCTCATTTCATCAACATTTTTCATCACAAGACTCTTGGAACTCAAGATCAAGTTAGGGTTTGCTCTGCTCAAGACACCTCCTTGCACTGTTGACCTAAATTAGGGTTTGAGTTTGCACAGGGATATTTTGACCAACAATGCCCAAATTGACTTTCATACTTCATTTTGGACTCACAAGTTTGTCCATACCAAGTTTCAAGCCTTGATTTAAATTTTTGCCCAGTCAATTGGACAATTGACCTATAAATCAATTGTATTGGGGAAAAAGTCAAATGTGGCCAATTGACAGTCAAACCTCATGAAATTTGACCCACATCAACATTATGAACCCATATGAACCATTTGATCAAGTTTGGATCACAATTCCACAAGAAATTTGATCAGATCATCAAAAGGGCAAAATGGTAATTTTTAGGGTTTTGACTGTACAAAGGCAAGTTTTGACTGCTTGACCTAGCCAATGACAAATCAAGCTCAACCATGGACTCAAGGGATCAATGACATTGTCTTGACCCATTCAACAAGTTCAAAAGGTCTCAAATGCATAGGATTAACATATGAATTTTTCAGTCAACTGATCAAAATTTGACTGTATACTGAAAAGTCAAACTTTGACTTTTTGGTCAAAATCAAATGCCAAGATTCATTTTTCATCAAGACATGTCAAATTATGAAACTTGTTCATCAAGAAACCCAAAAATGCAAATTATGAAACTTTGTCCCATTTTTTCACCAAGATGAAATTGGATTCAAACAAAACTTGCAACATGAAAATTGTAGTCCATCACAAAGTCTACAACTTTGATTCACAAAGTTTTCTAAAAAGAAGCTTGTATCTCAAGTTATGAATTTTGGAACAAGGGTACCTAAAACTTTTAACAGAAAAATTTTGCCCTAGTTTAGGCAGGATTTTGACTCATCTTCTTGGCCATTTTTCACATAGTTCCACTTGGAGTTTCAAGTTGCATTTCAAAGATGGATTATAGTACATGTTGCAAGATTTCCAAATTGTCCAAGAACTCCTAAAACACCTTTGTGGTTAGGGAGAATCAAATGCTTGAAGTTGGCAAAAACTCACTTTGATCCATGGCCAATACATGTTCATACCAAGTTGCAAATCTGACCAAGATAGCTTAGTACATGATTACAGGCCTCTAAACCAATTTACACTTCAAAATTGAATGCAAATACATTGGATATTGAAATTGTTCTGATCAAGAGAGCTTTGTACAATGAACATTGCCATTTTAAGCATAAAGGCCACACTTCCATTTTCATAAAGGGCACTTTATGTCAAATTGCTTTTTCTTGAGCCTTGGACTTTCTTCCTTTGCAGCAAACAAGCTCCACAATCTCAGGCATAGTATAAGAAGTTGGTGCATGCTTGGAGATAGCATGTACAGGCCTATCACACTTCACTTCCAACTTTGCTTTCAAAACAAGTCAAAGGGCCAAAAGCTTGTATCTCTCATATATGATAAAACCAACAAGAACAAAGTGGTCAAACAGGTCTTGCATATCCTCACAAGTCAGAAGCACGAGCCCTTGGCCCCTTAAACCTCCTTGTACACAAAATCACCATTTTTCGGCAAAACAGGGCAAGCCCTGCAGAATCACCTCCATCTCCACTTTGCCTCGTGCGTTTGGCCTCAAACTTGTTCCAATACCTTCCATTCAACTCACCTAAACTATTCCAGACCTCCATTGCCAGCTGTAACACCATTAACATACATTGCCATTTTTGTTTGGAAGCTTTGCAGGTTGAATTCTATAGCACGATTCAGGCTACTTCAAAACAAGCCAAGCATTGGAAAAGCTTCAGTGGACCTCAGGCAAGCTCAAAAGAACCTCAAGCACCCTTGGAAGTTGCTGCATTGTCCAGCTCGAAGTCAACTAAAACAGGTATTTCATGAACTTCTATCTCTCTATTTAGGAATAGTTAGACTTAGGTTTGTGAATGAAAGGTGTTGTATTCATAGCCCTGAAACCATACACATGCTTAGTTTTCATTTATATTAATCGTGCTAGGAGAATTTTGTTCATGAACTTTCTGGTCTTTGAGAGTTAGCTTAAGTTTTTTATATGGTTAGATTCGTTGTTTGATGCTCTACAAGTTTCATGTTATGAGTTTTGTCAAAAAAGCAAGGAATCAGAAGATAGAATTTGATGCACAGAACGCGCGTTTTTGTTTGAACTGAGGAGGAAGATGAAGTTGCTTGGGTTGGGCCTGATTGCTTCTACTTCTCACACATGCATTTTCAATTCACACCCCCCTGGCCCATTTCTTTGTATATTTTTCATTTTTGCATTTTCATTTTTTATTTTGACTTTATTATTTTGTCCAAATATAAAAAATGCCAAAAATTATTTTCATATTATTTTTACATTTATTTGGTATTTATTTTTATTTTTACTAGTATAAAAATGCTTAAATACTTTATATTCTTTTTATTAAAACTCAAAAATAATGTAAAAAATATGTTTATTTTCATTTATTATTTTATACACATTTGAAAACACTTTCTTGAAAAATATACCTTTTTGTAAATAATTTATTTTATTTTTATACACACTTAATATATTTAATATATATATATATATATATATATATATATATATATATATATATATATATATATATATATATATATATATATATATATATATATATATATATATATATATATATATATATATATATATATATATATATATATATATATATATATATATATATATATATATATATATATATATATATATATATATATATATATATATATATATATATATATATATATATATATATATATATATATATATATATATATATATATATATATATATATATATATATATATATATATATATATATATATATATATATATATATATATATATATATATATATATATATATATATATATATATATATATATATATATATATATATATATATATATATATATATATATATATATAATTAGGACAAAAAACACAAAAATAATGCATTTTTATTTTTATTAATATTTTATACTAAAAATACCATTTTTTCAATATACTTATATTTTTGTACAAATTAATGCATTATTGTATATAAATAATAAATAATACTATTTATTTAAGAAATTAGGGTTTTGCCCTAAAAGACAAAATAATTGAAATTAACTTTTTATTTATTTACATTTCACATTAAAAATACTTTTTCATACATAAAAAACATTTTTTGCATAATACACTTTATTTAATATTTATTTATTGTATTTATTTAAATATTATATATTTAATATTATGCCTTATCCATTCAATATGGTTGTAATAATTTAGGATTTAATTTCTTGCAAAATAATCTCCAATTCAAATTTGTACCCCCCTCCCTATATCATGTTGTAATAGTGTAGAATTTAAATTCTCGCACCTTTAAATGCTTTCAATTATGCCATGATTAGACCTAGGGTTTGTATGCAAAATAAAATCAACAATTAGTTTGACCTAATCCAAGATAACAATGTATGAAAATAAACACAATGCACACTTGCACCCCTAGGGTTACAATCCACTTTTTGCCTTCAAAAATGGGCCATGGTATGCATGTCAAGTACTTTGGCAAAACAAAAAAAACAAAAGATCATAGTCCCTCGATGACGCTATCTGAGTTGCCTAAACAAAATGATCAAGTCCCTCAAGAAAATTTCCAAAAATACTTGACATTATTGCTATCATGGTCTATACGATGACCCGCGCCTGTCCCGTTAACATCCTAACACAAGGTTGTTCACCAAATACAATGGTGAAACAACACTGTTAAAAGGGTTAAAAACATAAGAAAGATCTTTGAGTAAAATAGGGTAGATAGCTCTTAGTTACTTGATCAAAGCTTGCAAAAAACATCCTTGCTATCTTCAAAACACACTTCACAACATAATTTCTAAACCCTACTTTCAAACATTGAAAACTTTTCAAAAGACAAAAACACCTTTGTATACATTCAAACAAGAATCATTACAAAGGTTGCCACAACGATGGCCTCTTTTCAAAACATCTTTCACAACCACACACAAAGCACCATTTCAAACAATTGAAGAGCACCATTTCAAACAATTGAAAATCAAAGCAAGTGATCTAAGCAAGTAACTAAGAGCCCATGGATAACCATGGATAGAAAGGGTGATAATACCTTCCCATTCTATAATCTACTCCCCGAACCCAAGAAAATATCTCAAAGGTCTTTCCTGTGCTTTTTGACCTTTCCTTAGGATAAAATAAAAAGTCGGTGATGACTCTTGCTAAACCGAAACATTTGCGAACACAAACGCAAAATCCCAAGTCAGTTCTCCCACCGTATCACAAGCTATATCCTCTGATGCTCAAAAAAAGATATACAATGGGAAGAAAGAGTCAAATGATGTGTATGGTTAAAAGAGTCATCAT